>JAKSZP010001535.1:0-137721 GCA_022478985.1 Massospora cicadina
GGAGCCTATTGACTCCCACCTCCATCGTTTTTCACCTGTCCAGGTGTTGCCACATTTTGGCCAAAGTGCCCGCGCGCTCCTCCATGCTCAGCCCTGTCTGACATTCTGTGCAAGTGCCTCATGTTTGAGCAGTTATTGCCTGGTTGCCACCAACCCCTCCATGTCCTCGCCTATGCCACAGCCATCTGGACCATCCATAACTCCTTCCTTCATGCTGCCTTTGACCAGCAGGTGTGGACCCTTCCACACATGATCACCCACTTTCAGGTACACTTTGAGATGGCCCTGAAGGTCTGCACTATGTCGCCAACCCTCCCCCGCTCAGTTGTCACTGCAGCACGGCTCTGGCGCGCAAACCCTCCTCCCTTTCTTGATGCCTCCTCCCTCCCCTTCCCTCGCCTCAGGCTCTTAGGAGCCCAGGCGTAATTCAATAAACATCGATGAATCCCCCCCTCAGGTTGGGACCATCTAGTACTAAAAAAAGATTAGTACTACATCGGAAAAATAATAAAGCTTAGGTAAGTCCAGAAAGCTGAATTAATATATAACTAAAACATTTATATAGTTAATTTTTGCGGTCAATAAAATAACTTTAAAATTATGAAAACGCTATAAAAATTCTTTACTGAAGTGTTATCAATACTGATCTACTACCCAAACCTATAAGAAACTCTCTTTCACTCTTCCCTTCTTAAAAACATATCTATAGGCAACTCCCATTCCGATATATCCACCATTTCATATACCTGGATGCCTCTAGCATCCTTGTCATCATGGCCAAACCCCTTAGTTATGCTAGCTCATGGTTAGCTACCACCCACCTGGTCAGTAGTACACCAGTCTCTAACAAATAGTGCAATTGTTTAATCTCCTTCCCCCACAGCGCCGCTAGAGGATTTCCCCTCTAGCTTGGCTCAGTTCCAAGCTATTCCTAATTTAGAAAAGAGCATTTGCCTTCCCTCCCACTTCAATTATGATCTGGCCTTCCTTTTAACAGTAAATGTATTTACATCAACTGTCTTTTATACCTTTATACCAAGCAGGATGACAAGTCTCTGGAGGTGTGGCTGGATAACATGATTGAAAAATGATTTGGTGTTCAAAGAAATGTCTTCTATTACATCTCCCATAGTTTTCACTCAGAAGGCTGATGGTACATTGTGACCCTGCGTCGACTATGGACATTTAAATAATATCACCATTCACAATACCTCCTTCCCTCAAGCAGATGATTAGCCAGGTAATTGCAAAATTCTGGGTTTTTCAAAGATCAACCTTGTGAATCCATTAACTAAATTTGGGTGGAGAAAGGAAAGGAGTTGCTTACAACAGTATGGACTCAGAGATGATTCTTCCAATTCTGTATAATGCCTTTTACTAAAAAAAAGTTTCAGCTGCATTCTTGTGGATGATTGATGATTTTCTCGGTGACCTTTAGTTTACCTATGTGGTGGCGTATATTGACAATAGTCTTGTGCATTCCCACACTCCTGAGAAGCATGAAAACGATCTGGGGCGGTGTTGGAAGCATTGCACAAGGACGACCTTTATGTAAAACTTTCTAAGTGAGAGTTCTTCTGGGAGGAGGTTACCTTTATGGGGTAACCTTGTCCTGAAAGATTGTTACGCCATTCCCCCAGTAATCTTGAGGTGGTACTCAAGTGTCCCACTCCGGTGACTCAGAAGAAGTTGCAGAGCTTCTTAGGCACAATAATCTTTTTGAAAAAAATCTCCAGCCCTCTTGCAACTGGCCATGTCGCTGCACCCCCTGACCAGGAAAAACGTTCCATTCCTCTGGATGGAAGAGCATCAGAATCCGCTTGCCACTATTAAAAAGGTGATTCTGGCGCCTCCCATTCTCAAGAATTCATATCCTACCAAACTTTTTATTATTATTTGTGATGCCTCATCCACTGCAGTGAGGCGGTACTACTGTAAGAGAACAATGGTTTGGAACACCCAATCACTTATTTTCACGCAAGTTCACTTTGGCTGAACAGTCCTATGCCATCTACAATAATTAGTTGGCTGTAGTGTCATGGTCTCTTACCCATTGGCAATACCTTCTCCTGTGTGTATGGCTTGAGGTGACAGTGTAGATGGAGCATCATGCCCTTATTTCTTTTTTGGAAGCCACAGAAGATAGTGCATCATAAACCCTGGACATATTTTGACCTCTGTAGTTTTATTTTAAGTAAAAATTTGTAAAAGGTGCTTTGAATATTCTTCCCATTCTTTGAGTCACAACCATGCGTTGAGTCTGGCAGAGACATCTGAGCAGGAGTTAACGGCAGTGGTTCCACTGACTTAAATACTGGCCATGCTCCTCCTGAATTTTTGGTAGCAAATTTGGCCTGGACATGCCTCTGGTCGCTCATGTGTTGGTGGGTCAGACAGCCTGTACAAAGGACCTGGAGTTATTGAACCAGCTGGCACTTCCAATGCATAATTATTACCATTGTTTTTGGCAGAGGGGGTTTTAGAGATTTATCCAACTTCACATAATCCTGTTCTTCTGAGATTAAAGTCAGAGTTATGATTGCCTATTGTATGAGGACAATAGGCCAGACGGTGATAGATACTGATATAAGTTCCTTAGATATAAGACTTTGTGTATATTCTCCTTTCATTTACATATACAACAGCTCTCTGCCCTGATCTTCCTAATCACAAGTAATTTCTTGACATAAC
Organism: Massospora cicadina; assembly: GCA_022478985.1. NCBI lineage: Eukaryota > Fungi > Entomophthoromycota > Entomophthoromycetes > Entomophthorales > Entomophthoraceae > Massospora > Massospora cicadina. The sequence goes on from JAKSZP010001535.1 coordinate 2,692, forward strand.
ATAAATGAAAAGTAAAAAAACACAAAGAGCTAGTTTATTTTAAACTAATAAAAGACCATTGGACTAAAAGATTATTTTTTATTTGTTTAATACTAGAGAATTTATAGAGTTTGATGTTACCCACATTTATGCCCATGAAACCCTAGCTTGCACCTCCACTTGACCAGCAGTTTGTGGTGCAAGTTTTCAGAGGTCTACAATACATTAGGCATTCTGCTGCAACCCAGCTCAGCCCCATGGTCAGTGTCTCAATGACATAATTACTCCAAAACAGCGTTTCCTCTGACACATGAAATTAGCTAAACCATCACTCCTCTTGAGCAACAGTAGCACATACCAAGGCAGTTTATACCACTAATTAATAATTAATTTGATCATAAATTGATTGAAATTAAAAACTAATTTTGACATAGACAACAAAGCACCAAAGCCTGAGTCATCAAGTCAAATATGATTAGGTGGAACTGCTAGGCCGCAAATCCTAAGTTTCATATGTACCTAAAATACTTTTGGTCCTTAATCACTAATATGTTAAACATGAGATTTAATAAATTAGCCATAAACTAATATTATTATTTATCCAATCAAATATTACTGATAAATCAGGTCCAGTTACCCATTTACCAGTTCTTCCACCTTAACTAGATATAAGCGGAGGGTATTTTTCCTTCTTGATTATTATGTCCAATTTTTCACAATTATATAAGTATAATCGATACCTTAGTAGCCTTTCTGCACAGGATAGACATGTCTTCTTATGACTCAGCTCTTCCATGTGGAATTCTATAGTCAATTTAGGCGTTCCGCCTTCACTTTCTCAGGCTGGTTCAACTAGTTATACTTTGATAGATATCAGAGGTTTGGCTTCAAAGCCAGCTGTGACTCCATCTGCACTCAGAAAACCTGAGTCAGTCACCTTGGCTTAGAGTTCCTTTCAGTGAGCGTCTCAATGGATTGAACATGATCCTCCTTTAACCGCCTCTATAAATCTTTTAGCCCCATAAATGTCCAATGCAAAGAAATTTTTATTTGGCATCAATTCTTTCAGATAATGTTTGTATTCCTGACTTCCTTTCTTCACTACATAAAGTCTTCCCCTCTTTAAGCCTAAATTCTTCCCTTCACATGGGCTGTGTGGCTGCTTCAGTTTTTTCTGTCAATTCAATCTCTGAACTCATGGAAACCTACCAGTCCTCTGCACTTGCTTTTGAGCCCAGGGCTTCTCTGTTCAATCCATTTGAAGCTAACCAGGCTCTACTCTTTGCTAAATCTGTTGGTAGGCTCTTGTGAACTCCAATGAAAGTTCATACCAATTTTCCCGTTCTGTTAGGCCTTAAAATTTGTGCTTTAAAAAATCACCATATACTTCTGAATTTCTGTGCTCTTTGCAAAAGACTGTCAAAAGAGCTTCATGAAAAGTATATTCCACAGATGTCTCTACTTGGCGCATGTGTTTGCTTCCTGCCAGCAACATTTTCCATGGAGACCATGCTGACATGTGCAGAGTCTTAGATGAAGCTGGCTACAAATATTTTGAGAAAAAGCGTTTCTTTTCCTGTGTATCCTTGTCTAAAAAGACTTTTTTCTGATTGTATATTTCTTTCTGCAGCTTTCTCCCAAGAGCCTTACCTCTCTCGCCTATTCTAAAATCCCTTTCAATGGCCACTTCCTCTAGTTTGATGGCCCATCTTTAGTCAATCAGGCCAGCGCGCCTTATGCCAAGTCTTCTTAGGTTTGGCTCATCTATGACATGGTCTCTTAACAGTTGGGACTTATATGATGTTGGAATCTTTCCCCATATTTCCAGCCAACTAGATTACCAGGGATTGCTAGGGGATAAATACCTATAGAAAAGTAAATTGGATTTCGGTTGACCCTGATTTTGTGGTAGCAATGTTTGTGGGGATTTTAAGCTATAACCTGGGTCAAATCCTTTTGAGGATTGATCCAGATGAATGCTTAAGATCTTGTCAGGCAGAGTTGCCAACAAACTAGGGGCATCTGATAGTTGATTGATGATAAACTATCAGGTATATCAATTGGGATCAGCTGGGCTCCATCACAGACTGATTAAGAATTTAAGGATCAAGTTGCGAGGCAAGTGATGCCACATGCAACTATCAAATTGATCAGTTGGTTCACAATTTTTCTTTAATGGGTAACAAGTCCCATTACCTAAGCAGATTGCTTGCAAAATATGATTTATTGCTGGGATCAAAAGGAAAACGTTAGGGGACACATTTTCTGACTCTTTCCGTTTTAATCTTGAGGATGTCCAATGACAAAATCCTAGCCACGATGGGGAAGACCATCACTGATGAGACGATAATGGCTAATTCAATGGCAACGGCTGCCGTTTCATTGAGGAAGTGCCAACTGTGGGTTGGGCGCCGAATTCCCACTATAAATTTCCTTAAAAATTCACTAATATAAACTCACTTTACACAAATTTAGAAAGAGATAAAGATTGGCTCAACTCTCCATTTTGGTTTCACCCATCCTGGGGTTGATACAGGTGATAAGGAATTAATCACTCAGGTGGACTGAGATCCTTGTATGGCAGGAAGCCATGAAAGACATATGCTTATGTATCTAGTCCCATGAAGTGAGGGAGAAATCACTGGGATGTAAGAAGTTACCCAATTGAGGTGGAAAACAATTATAAAGAAGATTGGCGGCTAACTGTTTCTCAACATTAGCACTTCTTTATCCTTTACATCAGACCATTCTATCATTGAGAATTATATCTGTATCACTTTAAAGTACACTTTACCATTCTAATTTTTCTCAAGAAAATTATTGCTCTGTGCTTTAATTGGGAGACTCTTTAGGATAAAGAGTAAGGATCTGAGCGGGGTTTAGAGAAGAAGCTGAATCAGGGATTGCTGCTTACTGTGTGTCACCAGAGATAAACTGTAAACAGGGATCTGAGCATGGATTGAGTTAGGCGGTACCAGGGAATGAATCCCTATTAAGGACATCCTAAGTATTTTGAGGGGAAATACTGGCCAAGCGTTGGGCCTAATAGCTAGTACTTTATTTTAACTTTAATAATAGTCTCCATACTATTATTGAATAGATATATCTCACTATAAAACAACGTGGAGAATTGCACAACAACAAATCTGTGCAGCTAATTAATTTAGGGGTTATAAGTCATTAATAATCCACAAACTCTATAAATTTTAATATGTGAGGTTTGTAGACTTCTCTCTATGCTCGGCGTAACTTTTCTGAGCAAACTAATTTGGTAAATTAAAAGCAAACACTTAATCGCACACCAAAGTCTTGCTCTGATGTTGTCAGATTCCCCACCAACTGTCCCATCCTGGGGCAGCAGCAAAACTCCCCTTCTTTTTCCATATAACAGGAAAACGCGCTCAGATTGGCTCGCCCAGTCATTCCAAACCCTTGGGATGATTCGTTCCTCCCAAGGACCTTGATGCCCATCTCACCAGAACCCAAGCAGTGCCCCGCTGCCCCCTAGTGCTCCCCTGGAGCGACATGAGTTTTGGCCTTAGGGTCAAATATGGGAAATTCTTCCCCTACGATGACCAAGCCATTATCAAAATGGCTCAGGCAGTGATGACACCAGCCTGTTTCATTGACTTCCGCCTCTATAAGGGGTACTTTGATCTTAGCTTCCCCTGTGAAGCTGATGCAGCCACTGCAGCAACGGTGCCATTAATTTTTAACAATATTCCCCTCCCAACAACTTGAACCTGGCTCCCAACGGACAACACCTTGGTGGTCCAGTTCGCTGGTTTGCCCACCCACCTCCCCCCAAAGTGCTCCACCAGTAGCTGATGGAAGGTTTGGCAGCTTATAGCACAACCCCAACTTCCAATTTGTGGTCCCAAATGGAGCCACGCGCCTTGCTGGGCCTCAGGAATATGCCACAATTAGCCCTGAATTTACAAAAATATCTTTGGCAATTCCCCCTTGTGCCACCATCCCATCTGCCCCCAACCATCCGTTCTGGGCCCGCGTTGATGGCGGACAGACGATTTTTCCATCCTGTTTTGAGTTAGACCACTTGAAATGCAAATGCCCACACTCAGAAACTTCTGCTGATGCTGAAAGTTTGCCTGACGCCCACCAATCCACCACCCACCCTGCGCCAACTCTGACATGGGGTATAATCCTACCTTCCCCTCCTCCAATGCCTGATGCTGCAGCTGCACCTACAGCCATTAATCAGCATCCACCTTGCCCCAATGCCATAAATAATTCATCCAACCAAACACTAGCTTGAATCCCAGTTCAATCTCATTCATCCACAAACGAATTGAACAAACCTCAACTGTACACTGATTCCCCAATCCAATTCAACCAAAATCCATGGGAATTATTGGATGAAATTGACGAATCAGGTAATGCCATTGAAGAACTGACGCTGCAAGTCGAGTGGCTCTGTAATGCAGAATGGGATGCAAAATTCCTGCCCCAGAAATATGTCCCACACCCTAATGCCAAACCGTTCTACAGTGACCACCAGCTTGCAGTAGAAGCAGCCACCACACCAGATTGCTGTCCACTTCGCAAAGCTGCTGCCAAATATATGGCTGCGCTTGCAGGAGGAATTCCACCTCCCATCATCCCAAAAATCTTACTGCACAAAGTAAGATCAACATGTAAACTTTACACAAAAACGTCACTGAAGCCATCCAGAATGTGGTAATATTAGCATGTAATCTGAAAACAAAAATAACCTGAACCAACATTGCCACATTCATTAAATTCCCAGACGCCCACCTCAAAGCTGAAGACACTTTGGGAAAATACATTGTTGGTATAATTATGGCTGGTAACTATTTGGAAGTTCCAGTCATCAAGGATATTGAACCCCATGCCGCCGATGTCCCCACACCCTTACTATCTGCATTAACATGCACCTTACTCTCGGATGAGATGGATGAAGCTGAAGATGAGCCCCCCGATCCCCCCTCCCCATCCACCATGGAGGGATAGCAGTATTCGCTGCCCACCTGGTTGGATATATTGTTAGGTATGATTAAATTGATCCATCCATTTTGGGCGTTTTGTTTGAATCATTATTTTTTTACTATGATTTTTAGTTTAGTTTAATAATGTCCGTCCCCTGGTTAGCTTACCTCAGTTAAATAAAACATATGAGGTTTGTATTTCTCCTCCAGTCACTTTTCTTCAGGCTACGCCCATACAATTTTATCCCCTCCCCTTCCCAAAGAAGGAACAGACAGCTTCAGCGATAATGGAGCTTCCAAAATTATTATTTTACGCTTGCTTATCCTTATTTTTTATGTTTACATCTCCTCATATATTTATTATTTTTCATTATTGGTTTTTCTTATTTCTTATTTAAACTTTTATGTTTTATTCTCTTATTTTTATTTTTTTCTTTTTATTCCTTATGATATGGACAAAGGAACTTAGCGTGGTTTTAATTCAAAATCTGAATGCCTTGATCCTTAATGGTGTACCTGTCTTCAGAAGATTTTTCCAATACCATGAATGAACATTTCCAAAGCAAGGCCAGCTTGTGTGCATGACCTGCGATATGATGCCACAATATGCTACAAAGTCTACTTCCTGGAACTTGATCACAGCAGCCTGGTTAGAGTCATTGTAAATCTTCTGACTTGTTTTTCATCTAATTACATTCTCATTAGCCTCAGATTGCAACTTAAAGTCTTCACCAGTTGTTCAACATAGCTTGTAGGGCTAACTGTCTAAGTTGAATTGAGTGCAGAATATAATAATGGGGCTAAAGCTGGCTGTCTACCATAAAGAAGTCATAAGGTAGAGTGTCCCATGCTGCTATTATGTCCAATGTCATAATAAAACACTTTAGTGCATATGAAGGTAGCCATTGCAAAGGTGCCGCAGCTGCAATATTTTCACAATATGCCAACTAGAGTGACATTCACTCGTTCTACATACAATTAGTTTAGAATAGTACAGTGACAACAACACTACTTTGATGCACACAACTCATTCATGCGTTGTACCATCTCTGCAGTAATATTTGTTCCATTATCCATTAGAATTTCTGAGGACATCCGTGCTTGTATACAATACAATCCATGATGAACTCGGCAGTAACTAAGGCCCTGACGTCCCATATGGCCTTCACTTCCACCCATCTTGTCAGATGGTCTATAGTAACAATAATGCATTTGTTTCCCAGGCTACTCACGGGCAAGGGGCCAACAACATCAATTGGGATAGTATACCAGGACTAGTTGGGTTTAATCAATTTTTAACATCTGACTTCATGGGCTTTGCAATTCAGAAGGGATGGCATTTTCAATTACATCTTGAATATTGAATTGCATGAAATCGCAGTAGTAATTAGATCAAATCTATTCCAGCGTTTTAGTCAATCCTTAATGTCTGATGGCCTTGTGGGCTTGAGTAATAAAATCCATTCGTTCAGAAGGTTTGGGAAAATCCTTTGCTGTCCATCAGGCTTGAGTTTGTATAATACTCCTTACTGATATTTGGTGGCCATTAATGCTCTTTCAATCTCTTTCTTTACTTCAGATGGCTCATCCTCATACTTCAAATTAATCATTTTTCATAGAGATCATCAACCAAATTGCTCAGAACGGCTACAATCAGAAGTCACAATAGTTTATCAACATATTGGTGCGCCACTAGGATCTATGAATAAGTTTGTAGTCATATGCCTGTAATTTCAGAGCCCAGCGGACTAGACGTCCCTCAGGCTCCTTTAGGTTGTGAAGCCAGCGTAATGAGCTGTATTCTGTTATTACATAAATCTGCTTCCATGAATGTACAATCAAAATTGTTTACCTGCATAGTTTACAGCCAAACACTCTCATTTGAGTCACTTTATAACTACGCTCATGCTTATATAGCGTCCTGTTGCATTGAGTGACCAGATGTTTCACCCCATTATCCTTAATCTGGGATAACCTACCCCTAATTAAAGTCAACAAGGCTTCAGTTTATAAAATGAATTGATTGCTGAAATCCAGATATTGGAGGACAGATGCTGTGCTCAGCATGGTCTATAATGCTTAAAGGCTTGCTGCCATTTGGCTAGTCAGCTAAAATTCTCTCCTCCTTGAAGCAAATGGAATAGGGGCTTAAAAATTGTTGAAAAACCTACAATGAATCTTCAATATAATCCCACTTCGCCTAAGAATACTTGAACATCTTACATCTTGTTGGGGCTTACATGTTGTTTATCACGTCCACCTTTTGAGGTTGAGGCCGAAAGCCTTTGGGATCAATGTCAAATCCAACATTTTAATTGTTCTTTAGAGAAATTGGCATTTTTGGGACTTTATCTTCAGATTGGCTTTCAACATCCGCTAGAAACTTGTTAAAGGTTCTTCAGATATTCTAAAAACGTCCACAAAGAGACATTCATATCATCCAGATACACCAGTATACAGGATAATTTAAAATCCCTCAAAATGGTATCTAATGCATGATGAAAGGTCACTGGCACATTGAACAGCCCCTGTGGCATGCGCGTTGGTTAAAAGCCCTTGCGCCACAATAGTTGCGCACTACTCCTGTTTCTATTTAGGAAACTCAATTTTCCATTATCCAGAGATAATATCCATTGTGGTAAAGTACTTTGCCACTCACAAACGGTCCTTAGTATTGTAAATTCTGAGCAATTATAATGCACTGGCTCATCCAGTGAGCCTCGAATGAACTGGGAAGCAGGGCCCAAGTCGCTGACCAAAGGGCAGATAAGGTTCCTGAGACCATTCTTCTTGTGCATGTGCTACAAGACCCACGGATAAACACCCCTTGGAGGACAGGTGCAAGTATGCTTACCCCCCAGCAACATGCCCTGACTCCTAGACAATGTGTATAGGGAGGCAATAGCCTTTCCAATCTCGCTCTCAAAGCCCAACTCCTGTTCATATAGGCCAAACATGGCCGCTGTTAGATTAAATTTATCAATATAAACCTCGGAAGACAATAATAAAAATAAGTAAGGCTTAGGGATGGATTTATTTTATATATTAGGCAAGTTGATAGAAAACGGAACTAGAGAACCTCCCATTATCAAATCCTTTCTCATATAGCTCTATGCTGCAAGCATAGATTAAGCTCATTTGCCATGATTAACGTTATGTCTTTTGAAACATGGCATAAGCAAACCCCAATTGTTTTAGGCTGGATTGAATTTCATAGTGGATAAACCACCACACCCAAGAAATGTTCCAATCCTAATTAGAATCCACTTTTAACCTAGAAACCACCCACTTCAAAACCATTTTGTTCAACCCCAGGCCTGACTAAACATCTAACTGCCATCCTTCCCCAGTCTTAGTCTCAACTTGAGTCTGGCCAAGACTAATGCTCTCTCACCCCCACTATCTTCCACACCAGCTTGTCCTGTCTCAATAAAGATTAGGGCAATGTGATGTTGAGGATAAACCTCAACCGTCTCATCACCCCCCTAGACAAGAAGAACTCTCAGATCTTCCCAGGACACCAGGCGCAATCTCTGGATGTCTGCCACGTTGCCTCCTCAACTGGATGACTTTTCACTGGACAAAAAGTGACTATGACCCTGAACTACCTTTATGTCCAGGATCTCCTCCACTTCATACTCCTTGGCCCCCCTTTCAGCTGGAAACAGAGGGGAGGCCTTCTCAGGTAGCTGCCCCAAGAATGGTTTAAGCTGTGACACATGAAACACTGGATGAGCCCGTGACCCCTCTGGCAACTTCAGCTCAAACTCCACCTCGTTCACCACCCTCACTATTGGGTATGGGCCCAACGCCACTGGCCCCAACTTTCGGCTCCTCACAGGTATGGCATAGTTCTGAGCAATTACTAGGACCCAATCGCCCTTCTTAAATTCTCCCCTCTGACCGATTCATATCTTCTTTCCTCTTCTAAGCTGCAACCGCCGCCTCTAGATTCCTTCTCAGGAGCCTCAAGGTATCCCAAGTCTCACTGAAAGCTCATCTGCTGCTGGATTCTGACCCTGCTCCTGAGGCCCCATATCTCTGGATGCTGACCATGGTTTGCGAAAAATGGGGTCATTCCTGTGGAGGCATGCTTGTGATTGTTATATTTGAATTGCGCCAACTTCACCCAACTCACTCAATCATCCTGCCGCCCTGAGACATAGCACCCTAAATACTGTTCCAATATTTGATTTACCATCTCAGTTTGGCCATCTGATTGAGGATAGTAAGATAATGAGCGAGAGGCTTTTATCTTTAAGTTTCCTAACAGATGTAACCAGAACTGAGATGTGAACTGTGGACCTCAGTCTGACACAATCTTCTCTGGTACCTCATGTCAGGAAAATACCTCTCATTTAAAAAAGAAATGACCTGCTATCTTTGCAGAGATGGTTGACTGACAAGGAAAAACTCTGCCTACTTTGTCAAGCAATCCACCACAACCATCAGAGTTTCCATCCCCTGGGACTTTGGAAACCCTGTGATAAAATTTACACTCACAGAGGACCATGGCCTAGACGGAATCTAAAGCGGCTCCAATTTACCTCCTAGCGCCATACAGCGGGATTTTGACCTGGCACACACCACACATTGCTCCACATGCTCCATACTGAAGCACCCACTTCCCTTCATAAATACTGGCAAAGAACCAAATTCAGTGTCTTCTCCCCGCCTGGATGTCCAGCCAAAGGATGATCGTGATTAGCTGTTAACGCCTCCTGCTGCAAACTCATCACTGGAACCTAGATCCTTCCTTCATGCCATATAAGACCTCCCTGGACTGAGAGCCCCACATGTTTCTTTCTCGCCTACCCTTCTCCTGTCTCATCCAAGATCCGCTGGACAAACTCACACCTCCGCCTGTGCAGTCCAAATCCTTCCTGAGATTCCTTCTCTCCAACCTAGAATCAGTGTAAACAAACTCAATGGCAACATTGTAGAGGTGTTAAACTTCTTCAACTACTCCTCAGAGAACATCAACCCTGAATCATGACTCAGCAAATCTGACAAGATATTCTTTTTTCCTGGCTTATACTTAAACATAAGTCATACTGAACCAAATTTAAGTGCCACAGGGCCTTCCTCTGATTCATCAGATGTGGGTACTTATAATACTTTAAGGCTTGATGATCAGTCCAGAACACAACTGGATGCCTGGCGTACAACAGGTGGTGTTGCCACTCCCCTAATGCCGCCACTATTACCAAAAGTTCTTTGTTGTAGACTGGGTAATTAGTCTCAGCGGGCACCATCTTCCTGCTGAAGTAACAGACATGGTGCTCAACTCCATCTTTGCCCTCTTGAAATAGCACCGCTCCAAGTGCAAAGTTTGACGCATCTGTCTCTACTAAAAACGGTCTGTTGGGTTCAGGATGAACCAGAACTGGGGCTGTCATCAGACTGGCCTTCACCCGCTAAAAAGCCCTTTCCTCAGTATCCCCCCAAATAAAAGGTACATTCCCAGTCAACCTTGTTATTGGCACAACCCACTCAGCTAAATCTTCTGGAGAACCTTCTTACAAAGTTCACTACTCCCAATAAGCTTCGAACTTCAGTCTGATTACTGAAGGCTTTTATTACTTCACTGTCAGCAGTTTATCAGGACATATCGCTAATCCTCCCTGGAAAACCACATTCTCCAGGAAAGACACAGAGTTCTTATTAGACTCACACTTGGATGGCTTCAACTTCAAGTTCGCCTGGCTTACCACCTCCAGAACACTCCTTACATCCCTCATGTGATCTTGCATTGACCTGAAAAATATCAGAATATCATCCATATAGGTAACGCAACACCTACCCACCAAATCCCCCAACACACAATCAATCATGAGTTGGAAAACTGCGGGGGAATTATGCAACCCCAAATGGCATAATCCAATACTTAAAATTCCCCAAGTGACGCTTATACGCAGTATACTTCTGGTGCTCTGGACGCACAGGAATCTGATTGAACGCATAAACCAGATCCAATTTGGTGATCACCACCCAAACTGAGATCATGGGTAGAATATCTTCCAGGAGTGGCATTAAATAAGGGTCAGGCTCTGTCACTGCATTGGGGCTCCAGAAGTCCATACAAGGACGTAGCTCTCCACTCGCCTTTGGCACCAGCAACACTGGTGAAACCACAGACGATTTGGACGGCACAATCAAAATCAAACCTAGCATCTTATGGACATATTCATCAAGAGCCTCCAGATCATGGGATTCAATGGATAAACTGGACATCCCCTTGGCAACTCAGAGCCCTCTTTGAACTGGAAACTAAATGCTAAGTCCCTCATAGATGAGAAGGGTGCCTAACCCTTGGATTCAAACACTGATTCAAACTCCTGGTACTCCTCTGGCAAACCCTCCAATGGCGCAACTGAAGATATTCCCCCTATTTGTTTCACTGAGACCCCTGGGACTGGAACTCCCACTCCCATACATCTGAGCCTTCAGGCGACAAGAGCACTTTCCCCTTCATCATATCAAATTGCGATTGGAAATGGTGCCACCACCTCATCCTTAGCACCACTGGGTGAGTTAAATGAGCCACAGCATGAAATTCTTCCTCAAACTCATCTGAGCCTTGTCTCAACAGGATTTTGGCCTGCACCTTCCAGACCGCAGTCCTCTTGGTGGCATACGCCCATGACATAAATATATCCTCCTGCAATGTCAATCCACATCTTTTGACCAACCCTCATCCACATAAGACTTATCAGCCCCAGTGTACACCAGGGCCAGGACCTTTCCACACTACTTCTTCCCAGGACCTTCCCACACTTCTACAGGTAGAAACAAATATGAATAAAGCAAAGGAAGCAATTTATTCTGGGACACTGGCTTCTTGCGGAAGTTATAAGGAGCATTCTTCTTCTTCTTTGGGGCCTCAGAGACCTGAGTGGGGTCTCAAACATTGCTGCCCCCAGCAATTCTCCGCCCTCCCCAGGCTCCCCTTGACCCTTTCCTTCCTCCTCCACATACCTGAACCCCTTTGAGCTGTACACAGGCTCCGAACTTTCTCGTCTCATTGCCTCCTTCCCATGGGAACCACTTGGGAACTGCATCAAATCCTGGCGAGCCTGAGCCATGGCCACCTGCCACTCCACCTGCAAGGCCACCTCTTCCTCTAACATTAGCAGGCCGCACTGCTGCCATTGACAAAAACAAATTAGCCTGCAAATTCTGACGGAACATGCGAGGAAGCTGGGACTATGATGCCTTGGCTGCTTTGGCCAGTGCCTGGAACATCTGACATATTCCTCCACAGACTTCCTTCCCTGACTGCACTGCAGCAAAGCTAGCCAAGCTGAATCTTGTGCCTAATCTGGACATACTGCTCGGTCTATCCAGTCTGAACCCTCCTCTTCTGAGTCAGGCAACCCCGCCTGCTCCTCCAAAAGTTCACAAACTCAGTTTGTAAGCTTCATGGGCAAGGTAACCAAAATTTGGTTCAACTGTAAAGAAAACGAATTTCACCCCTGAAGCCTTTGTCAACCGCCCTTAGAACTGAACCCAGCCAAAATCTTATGGATCAGCTCCAACTCCTCTGAACTTAGCATTGATGGAATCTTTCTTCCGGCCTTCACCAGTCCTATCATTTTCCCACCACTCCAGGACACACACTTCAGCACCTGGTATACATCATGAAGAAAAAAACATTGCTGAAAATATCACCATTAAAAGCGTCGCAGTATGGTGATACCACACAGGGAACATAACTGCTTTTGGCTCCTCTTTTGTTTGCCACCACAACGACAGGAAAGTAAAAGAGGATCGTTTAATGTAACGCACTGGCTCCTTCCATTGAGCCACAAATGACATGGGAAGCAGGGCCCAAGTCAATGACCAAAGGACAAATAAGGTCCCTGAGACAATTTTTCTAGTGCATGTGCTACAAGACCCACGGATAAACACCCCTTGGAAGACAGTTGCAAGTATGCTTACCCCCCAGCAACATGTCCTGACTCCTAGACAATGTGTATAGGGAGGCAATAGCCTTTCCAATCTCGCTCTCAAAGCCCAACTCCTGTTCATATAGGCCAAACATGGCCGCTGTTAGATTAAATTTATCAATATAAACCTCGGAAGACAATAATAAAAATAAGTAAGGCTTAGGGATGGATTTATTTTATATATTAGGCAAGTTGATAGAAAACGGAACTAGAGAACCTCCCATTCTCAAATCCTTTCTCATATAGCTCTCTGCTGCAAGCATAGATTAAGCTCATTTGCCATGCTTAACGTTATGTCTTTTGAAACATGCCATAAGCGAACCCCATTTGTTTTAAGCCAGATTGAATTCTGTAGTGGCTAAACCACTGCACCCAAGAATCGTTCCATTTCTGATTTGAATCCACCTTTAACCTAGAAACCACCACTTCAAAACCACTTGGTTTGACCCCTGCCTGACGAAACATTTAACTGCCATCCTTCCCCAGTCTTAGTCTTAATCTGTGGTCTAGCCAAGACTAATGCTCTCTCACCCCCACTATCTTCCACACCAGCTTGTCCTGTCTTATCAAAGATCAGGGCAATGTGATGTTGAGGATAAACCTCAACCGTCACAGCAATAGGTACAAATCCTTCCTTGTAATGACGTTGAGGCAAAAAAAGATTACAATTTGAATGCTGCTATCTTTTTTCTTTATTAGTAAAACCTGACTGGCCCACAGGTTTTAGGGCACAATCATTATGCTTTTCAGTAACTTGTCTAACTCTTCCCAACACATCACTAGATTAGGAATGACAAATTAACCTCATCCTAATAGGGGAGCGGTCTCCAGTATCAACAAAATATTGTACTCCTTTTGCACAACCTAGATCCTGGTCATCTTTAAAAAATTATCTGAGTGTCATTCAAACGGATTTGAGGGCTTCATCATTCTGTTGCTCTGATATCAAATTTTAAATATTAGTTCTATTTGAGGAAGGCCAAACATGGGATGTACACTTCTGATATGTAAACAAAAGAAAATAATAGCAAGGGGAGGGCACCCCAGAGAAGCAAACGCTATCTCCTGTTGCCAGCGGGAACGTCAAGAAACGGAAGGGGGTTATGTGTGTAGGGGCTTCCGTCACTATTCAGCACGTATATAGGAAAGGGTCTGAAGTGATGAATTAAACCGGGAACCAGGATGAGACCAACTGATGGCAACGGGATGTAGGTACTAAACATTCAAGCTTGAAAGTAGTCCACAAGGCGCAACTGGAACTGGCATACAGCTTCCTGGAGGGTGGTAGTAGAGCCTGAGATAGCATCCAAGACAACTGTGTGGATAGTCCACATAGAGATTGCAATTACTAAGTCACAGAGGGAAGATGGTATAGGGGAAACCAAGGACAAGGTGAAGATGTCTTTAGATAGGCTGAAGGGCTATGTCTGATCCTGGATAAAGAGACGCCTAACCTCACGCCAGATCGCTTTTGATGGGGACCACTCTTCCAGGCGGTGAACTAAAGTTCCATAATGGTCACACATGACACAAGATGAGTGCAAAGCGTTAAAGCACTTGGCAGTATGGTATACCTGTCTCAAGCAGCGCCACACGTGGTAAAAAATATGCGGCTGCTATTGGGGATTCAACTATGATGACCAAAATTACTTAAGATTGATATTCAGTATCTCAGTCTAATGAGACTGTAAAGTCCCCGTTGGAGATATCTGATTCTAGAATAGACTGATGATCAACCCTTCAGAGTTATCAGCTTCCTCTGAAAGATGAGTTTAAGCAATCTGATGGGGAAAGACATCACATAAGAAGGTCAATCTCATCTAATAAAAACCTTATCAGATCTGACCATCACAGCTATATCAATAATAATCAGAAATATCAGTCATCTAATAGGAAAGATCTTACCTCAGGTGTTGTAATTCCCAGGGAACGGCCTCTGGGTGTTGACCGGGCCATTTTCCCATTTCTGAGTAAGAAGGCACCAAAGAGGATGGCTGTACCCCTCGTTACTCAGGTCTATCTCGCTCACATAGTAGATGAGCGCTGGGTAACAGCTCTCCCACTTTGGATCCCATTTCCAGTACCCACATCTAACCTCAGAAGAACTTTTACAAGGAATCAGTGAAATCTGTACCGAGATCACCAAAATAAAATTGATTGTAACCTATTTGAGTGGCAATCCACCTGATGCTCAGATTTTAAATGGTCAAAAAGGTATGAAGACTGATCTATCAGCTGGAATGCCCAACGGTTGTGATTCTATTAACATGACAAAAGGAAAAATCTCTCCCCTCCAAAATCTTTAAGGCATCACCCCCGATGGGCAGCCTCCTGCTGACAAATTGGGTGTTGCACCTGATGCAAAGCCATTGACTGAACGAATGGCCCAGCGACTGAGCATGGGCAGGTTGGGTGTCCCAAACCTGTTCCCAACCAAATGGGCCCACCCCTATGTGAGGTGGCCTTGGGGGATTCCCACCGCTTGTAGGGCTAAACGCTGTTGCGCCAACCATCAGAAATGTAGTCAAGCCTTGGTTCAGGCGTCTGAGGTCAAACTGACAGTGACTCAGCCCACCGCCAAATTTTGTGATGACAGTTCCCAAGGAACTAACCCAACCATTCCCAATTAATTCACCAGTTAGGTCAAATTTGAGGGACCCAATCCTGGCTTTGTTTCCCCCAAAATGACTACTATTTAATTAGTTGCATCACACTGAGAAAATTGTTGGTCGATTTTTCTTTCCTAAATTCCCATTAAAATTCTTCCTAAAAATTAGTTTTTACATGTTAAAAATTAAGCCGCCTTATCCACTGACGTTCTCATACCCCTCAGGGTTAACGGCCATGTGCATCTGGTACTTTATTTTGTGCCTATATGAAATTCTGGCTCACCGGCAGATATTGGTGGAACTCCTTTTCAGTTCCATATTCATCATATCAGCAGCAGTGCCTCAGGCATTCTGGTTTGCTGTTCAGATGCTCTGGCATCTGGGCTGGCAAGCCAGTCTAACTCTTATTTGCTGTTCGCCTGACAGGTGTAGCCCAAAAATCCTCACAATGAACTGTTGAATCTACCCTATAAATATCCCTCATTTATAACCAATAAAGGACCACAAATCTTCATCTTGCGTAGCTAAATTTTGGTCTATTCAAACAAAATTCTGTACTAATTGATTGAAATCAATAATAGCAATGAAACTAATAACTTCATTGCACTGGTGTCTATCTTTGCTAGAGCCATGGGACTAATAAATTTCGTAGCCTTTGTAGAGCCTGCTTATTGTAATTTCTATCAAAATTCAAATAGCTGCAGAAGAGGGTGTTGGGCGTACTTCCAAATGGCTTTCTGGGTATCAAGGGAGTAGGTGATGTCCAAAATGTCCAGGTAGTCCACCCTGGCCATGACAGGGGTCCTCATGGATATCACATTGCTCATAATGGCTTGTCCTTATACTTCCTGGGTGAACCAAGGAGTAGGGCGCCCCCTCTGGGCGGTGGGCCCACTGATAAAAATTCTCCACTCAGCGCTCTGCAAGGAGAGGATAATTCTTTTTAAGTGGGGTGACGTCCCATGTGGGCCTGCAGAAGAAGGGTTTGAGGCAAGATACTTTAACAGAGAATGGGGGTGGGTAGGATTGCTGAGCCCAGGGCGCGGGAGAAGTTGGAGTGGGCCACACGTGACCAGTGCTAGGTTAAGACCATTGGGTTGGTGACTGCAGCGATCCAGGTGTCAAGTATTCTGGCAGTGTGGACCTCAAAGTTGAGCAGGCCCATGCAGCCACTATGGCGAGGGCCAAACATTACATCCAGGTGCACTGGCTGTGAGCGGCCTAACCAAAGCCACCCTTGCAGAAGGGCGTATAATGAATTGAAGAAATAAGGGGAAAAGTGATGGCGTGGGCCCAAAACCAAACTTCAGAAAGTAGCATAGAGTTGGCTAGCACTACCCTGACTGTAAAGGAGGTTTGGCGGGCTTTGAGGAAAGCTATGCGTTTTGTAACGTTGTTCAGGATATGGCTCTCCATCACTGTTGAGGCGTACCCTCCTGCTTTCAACCACACCCCCAAATGGCGGACAGGGCCAACGGTGGGGCTTGGCACAAAGGGGAGCACAAGTAGGGTGGTGTGGAGTGGGCAGGGCAAGCAAACTCATGAGCAAGTTGCTGAAGCAGGTAAAAACGGGGCGCTGGGGACTAGCGGGCTTGGTACTGACCAAGGAGAATAATTTTAGTTTTGTAGGCGTTAAGTGCAGCATTACTTACCCTGGAGTAAGCCTGGATAGTAGCTTCAAGAGCGCATGCTTCATGATTGTTAGACACCCCAACCACACAATCATCATCAAATGCCAACATCTTGGCTGGTGATTGGCCTTGCACATGGACACCAGTAAGGCTGGCACTTACATTGTAAAGAAGTGGGTCAAGGATGAAATTATACAAGAGTGGGTTTAGAGGGTCCCCTTGGCGTAGGCCCTTTTGAGAACGAACTACATCCATGAGGGAGCCAGGGCCACGCACAGCCATTGTGGCAGATTCTGTTAGCAACTTCACCCAATTAATGAAACGATAGGTGAGGTGAAACTTGTGGAGGCAGGCTTTGAGGTAATTACTGTTGACTCTATCATTGGCCTTCTGCTGGTCTAAAAAAATAAGTGTTCCAGAAGCCGTGGATTGGCAGACGTTAACTACATCATGTATGTTGTCTTAAATAAACATTTTTGAAAGAAACCAAATTGCTCAGGGGAAATGAGAGCATAGGCAACTACCCCTAGGAGGTTTGCCATGATTTTGGTAAAAAGTTTAGTATCTGTGTTAGTAATTGATAGAGGGCGCCAGTTGGCTAAGTCCAACTTATCCCCTTTCTTGTACAACGTTATCATGTAGGCCTCTTTTCCTCCAGGGAGGAGGCGCGTCTCCATTAGGCATTTGTTCATTGAGGTAAGCAGCAAGGAGGAAAAATATGTGAGGTATTTCTTATAACTCATAAGGAATCACATCTGAATCTGGGCATTTCCTGTACGGCGCACCATGAATGGTGGACCAGAGTTTGTCCCAAGAAATTAAATTCATCAACTCTGGATAACAGGAAACGGTGCAGATATGTGCACTTTTGAGAAAATTGTCAACTTTAGCTGGCTGAACTGGATTGGAGCAATACAATTTGGAGTATTATTTTTTAACTTTAAATGACACATCAGCCAGAGTATCTGTAATGGAGTGGTCTGGCCGCCTCACCCGTGTGCAGGCCAAGCTCTGTCACGGTGCAAAAAATTTAAAAAAAGTAAGTGGAGCACATGTCACCTGCTGTTGTATGCTTTGCCTTATACTGAACACAAACTCGATGTTTGTGTTGTCTTACCAGTGCATTGAGCTGAGTAACACTTCTGCCCACTTATGATCCCAAGCTGGGCTGTAGCCTGCTGCTGGGACATTAGATTCCAGGTGGTCCACTTCTGCCAGTGTGCGCAAAATGACTGCTGAGGCAGCCCAAGAGCGACGTGATAAAATGTGGCATGCCTGGCGAATGGTGTTCACTTTGAAGGTTGACCATGTAGAAAGTGGGTCTGCACATAATGGTGTGGTATATTCTGGAGCTGAGGTTTTGGTGTGCACCCACAAGGAAAACCTGGGTGATGTGATCTCGGACGGGTGGAGTTTGCACCATTTTGGCGCCTGTGCCTCTGGATGTGACATAGAGAAGGAATTGATACCATCTTGTGGTCAGATAAATCGAGTTTTGTCATTGTAAAGTGGGCAGTTTAAGATTGAAATTTCAACGGTGTGAGAATAAGGTCAATGTGGGACATAGACCTCAGCTGGCCGCTGTGCACATGGGGGATGAGACATGTTTGTGAGCAGCGGTGCATGAAGTGGCAGAGTATCAAACAACCCCAAAGTGGCCTTTAGAACGTGAAGTTATACGTGCCCCTGCAGGGGTGTAGGCGACAAGGGCCAGCAGTCAGTGGCTGGGTTGGTCCAGCAGTCCATGTGGCATACAACAAATGGGTCAGGGGATGCGGGATGGAAATAACAGCCAATAAGAATTCCCAATGAGCCTGTGCACAGGTTGGGGCGTATATGTTAACAATATAGTGCACTATGTCATCCCACAAAAAGGATACAACAAGGACATGGCTGTCAAGGTACAATGTCAACAAAATAAATTTAAAATTATGGATCACTCAAATAAGCACCCCACAGTGCAGTGACCAAAATGAAAAGGGAAAGGAGGAGCATGGTTACCCATGTGTCCACTGCACCACGCGGACAGTGGGTTTCCTGAATGGCCAGGATGTCCACGAGTAAATTATTTTTTTAAAAACTCAGTTTCCAAGCTTAGGACGGTGAGGCCTTGAGTCCAGCGATGTTTAACGTCTTTATAGTAAAAGCTACCCCCATAAGACCTTAGGTGCGAGAGGAAGGGCACCCATGCCCTTCAGCCTTCTCTTTTTCAGCATGTTGCTGTATGGCAGCGCAGGTATTCTGTTCTACGTAGTAATGTTCATTATGGGTTAATTTTGTGGTGGGGTTGGCGTTGACATTTGACTTCAGCTTAGTTCCCCCCTTGGAATTTTTTTTTGGTGTGGTATGCACCTGCAGTGCACTATCACATGTTGACAAAATTTTGGAGGGTAGATTGGTGTGTGACTCAGTTTTGACTGAGGCTTGGTAGCATTGGGCGGATGAATCTGACTCACCCATCAGGTTGTCATCTTGGGTGGCCCAATCTGATTGGTGGGAGAATTCATGAGTCACTTCTGCAGCAAATGACTTGAGTACTCCTGGAGCTGGGCAGGCGGAAACACGGATGCAGCTGTGGCCACCACCTTGGCCACCAATCTACAAACCTGAATGGCCTTCTTACGCTCCTGCAGAGACACAAGCTTCGCTTGAATGTAGCACCCAGGCGTGCCCCACAGGAAGGCGGCATCAGTGTCTATTGCCAGTGCATAGTGGGCGTCTGCACCGCTCATTGCATCCAGGATGATTTTAGTTTAAGTAATGCCCTCCTTGGCAGGGCAGGTATGGGCCTTGTGGCCAAAAGCGCAACAGAAGGTGCAGATAGGAGGCTTGCTATCCACAGTGACCTGGAATGGGTGGGATTCTTGCCCATCAAATTCCATAAAAGTGGTGTGGGGAATTTGGGTCAAATCTTCTGCTACCTCAGAAGATGAAGTGAGAACAGTAATCACTTTGCCCATTCACAGGTCCAGCATGAGCGTAAAGTGCTGTATCTCAAAGGATTGGATTTCCCCATATTTGGTGAGCCCAACCTTTAGTTGGTGCTCCAGCACGGTGTGCTTAATTGAGTAGGTAGGAAGTTGAAAGTTACAAAAATTTGGTTAGATTTAGTCCAACAAGTGCACTTTGTGTTGACTACCTGTTGACCATCTAGGAGGTCCACCACCACCCGCACCTTTTCAGCTTTTTCCACCCATTTTTGTTTTTTTTGCCAAGGTCCAGACAACTGAGAGGCATGGAGTGCAGTGCAACGTACACTGCATTTGGAAAATATGAGTACATCTCCACAAAACTTCTCCTAAAGCTCCATTTTTTGTATATCCAGGAAGATTTTCACCCCATGATCCACTAATGACAGTGGCTGAGAGTGTGGCATATTGATAAACTTGTTGCTATGCGCTTGCCAGGCCAAAATTTTCAGGGAAATGCTAACCGCCATTTTTTTACTATTAATTTTATCTAGGCCGCCGGTGTCGCCAGGGTATTTATGAAACTTGCTTGGTGTGAGGCCTGCTCCTGTGCCCTTAAATTTGCTCTCCCAACTGCTACCTGATATTGGGTGCACACTAATCTCCTCAATGAGATTATCAAACTTAACTAGACTTGAGTTGAATATGTTGCAAAAGTGTTTGCAACAAGAGAGAAAAGTTCCCCCAGGTATATTTTTGAATTATAAAATGGAGAGTGATATTTGGCCACTCTTACTGCTGAGGCCACATATCTCACCATATCTTCTGCAGGTTCATAAACTTTTCATATTTTTAAAAGTAGTCTCTTCTCCACCTCCTGAGTTCTGCGGATCATGGGAGGGGACAAGAGGGGGTCCTCAGAAACAATTCCATATACTGGAATAGGGCCTTTGTCAAAGCCATAAGGGCTAATAAATGGCTCAATTTGTGTTAAGGTTTCCACTTTATGAAACGCGTTTTCCGGCTTCAACAAACCAATTCCCAACTGGGCAACGGGTTGTATGACGTTATCCAAGGTCAAAACGCCCAGGCCCATCATTGGTGATCCCATCTGCACTGTCCAAACGCGGTGCCAAAAACATTAATTTTATGGTGTCAATTTTATAAAATTTGGTGGAAGTTGGGGAATCATTACTCACAGATCACAAAGCGTCTGTATCCACCAGATACAGGCAAGAAGGGTGAGTACTTTCTGGTTGGAGATAGCGAAAATAACGCCAGAATTCTCCAACCCTTGGCAAAATGCGTAAACAGGGTTGAGCCCCAATGTGGCCATGGCCACCATCTGGAGCACATCATGTGCACTTTACAAAAATCCCACATTGAAAAGGTTTGTGCACTTAGAGTTGAGAAGTTGGTTGAATAATGTAAGGAGAGTGTCTATAGTTCTCCTGTTCCCAGCGTGGGAGTGCATGGTGCACAGGCCAATGCCAGAGAACTAGTTATTAGCAATAAAGTTACTAGAGCCCAGCAGAGGGTGCTTGAGCTAGAATAACTTAATTTGAGAATGGTTATCATTAAAGGGAGTAACCAAAAGGAAGTCACATGGTGCTCAGAGTGGTAGTGTATGGGCTCCCTAGGCTAAAAGAACCTGGGCGGCCCAATGGTGCATGGGCAGATATATTTAAAGTGGGTAAAATTAAATGGTTAACGTAGTGTGAGACCTCCTTGAAGAGGTCCATAAACAGGATCATCCAAGATAACATAAATATAAAAACAGTGTACTAGCAAAGGATCTTATTGTGATGGAAGTCAACCAATGGGAGAGATTGGTCTTGACAAGAGGAATTTAGGGGATTTTGGGAAAACAATCAATTGAAGGAAGCAGGTCTAAGCTGATGAGCACCAATAGGCGCACGCTTCCATCAGGCAATAAACTGTACTTGATAATCAACCAAACTTGGGTAATCAATTGTAGGAGCAGCTGACCTGAGCTGGAAACTTTAAAAACTGAATGGTTTTCAAGACCCAATTCACCTAAAAACTGAAGCAACTTTTTTTGTCCATTGCAAAGCTAGTTTGTTTTAATGCACCTGCTGTTATACTGGCCAAACTTCTCTTACATTCTTAGGATCAACCTGGGAATACTTCGCCTTAACCCAGCATTGATCTATGGCATGCTTGAGGTCAAGGAGGCCTACCAACTTCACCTTCTTGTCCTTCTGACATGCTGCTTTGTCTTTAACGTTAGTCCCAATCATGATGTCCTTTTTTAACCATGACATCTAAGCTAGCCTTGGTTCTGGCACAGTTGTCATTTTTAAACAGGAATTTTTGTGGTGTACAGGGCCCCCTTTAGTAAGCACCACTTGTTGGATTTTAGGCGTTTGTTGAGCTCGCTGGTGCGTTTTGTGCCTAAATTCCAACAATACAGGGGGATTGACACCACATATATTAAAATTAATCAAGAACAAATAATAAAACACAAAAATTTTTATATTTTTTTATAAGTTGCAGTGAGGGGATTAAAAGCAAACCCTGAAAAGATCTCACTGCTTAGTATTTAAGTTATCTTGAGGCCTGGACTGAGATAGTCATCAATTTGGTATTAGCTTCAAGTCTATTTGGGAACATAAGTGTTCAACCTATCCAAGCTCTCAAAGCTCATCTTACTCATTTGAATGGCTGATGGAGAGTTGAGAGTAGATAGGACCAGCCCGTTAGGCAAGGATTTGGTGTATCTGAACCAATCACCATAGGGAATATTTTTACACCAGTTGGACCCCCTCCAAGGCAATAAAGCGGTGGTCCTTGCATAAAAGGTATAACTAAACTATTAATGGAACAGGGGGTAATTTCAGTTGGACTCCCTGATTTCACTGCATGATCAGTGCAACCCAACTGCCCAAATACATGCTATTTGCCTGAGAAGAATTAATAACTTTTTTATTCCAATTTAAGAGTTCCACTAATAATTGACCAGGTTCTTTTGGCCGATATTTTTTATTATTTACATCTTAAATGCTCATCTCACAATATCTAACTTGTTATTGTCTGACATCATCCTCTGTCAGACCAGAAAGATATTCTTGAGGCACAAGAGCAAACACTGATTGATGGCATTGCCCTCAAGCCCAAGTTTGTCTAGTTCTCCAGTATCAAGGATTGGATACATCTCAACAAGTAGAATATGGACAAAAGTGACGATTTGATATCACTTAATTTTCATGGAATAAAGATACAGATTAGCCAATGATATCTGAGTTTTCACCATGATCATGGAGGATAATCCCAGGAGCAGCAACAAGTTCCAACTTGGAATGATAATATAGCGCAAGGATTTCACCATATAATCCTCAGGGAATTTCCAAAGTAATTTCGGTCCTCACTACTATTTTGATGACTTGCTATATGGTTAAGTCATGAGTAGCATGTAGTAGAATACCATTAGATTCCTCAATCTGGTTGAGTAACCACCTCATAAAAAATAAATCTGTTGATAACCTATGGGCACAACACCATTCTTGAACACTAAGTTGACAATCCATTTAGTTCAAGGCACTAGGGCCTCATCTTTTAATTATAAAATAATGAAAGGATCTATCCAAGGATTTTTTTAGTATTTTCTTCAAAATCAGCTTGAATCCATGAGTTTTCCTAAATGAATTTTTATTAAGAAGGTAATGATGCTGATTAGGGATTACAATGGTATGAGAAGATGTTACCAGTGAGCTGATTTGTAGCAGCAATGCACTGTATACTCCTCAAAAGTTGTAGTCTGTGGGATCGCAGTACCATAGATTTTCTGATGGTTGATGTCAGAAGAAAGGCACATTCTCTTTACCATTCAAGAGGATGCTATATTAATTGGTGCCCCTATATCAGCGATGGTATGTAATCTAAGCTTATTCACCAAAGTATCAATATAAGTGCATCCTGAGAACTAAAAATCCACCAGTTTTATTGTGAGGACATCCAGAGTGTCATCTTGACTTAAATAACTCTGAATCTGCAGACCTAGCTGAGGGCTGGGTTTTGTCAAGCTCTTGAAAGGTACAGCACCATGGAATCTGTCCAATCAAGAAGTATTGCCAGAGAAAACTGGAAGCCCTTGTGTTCTAACTGATGAACGTAAGGCTTTGATACACATTTTTGCACCAACTGTCAGGAGAGTGTCTATAACTTTCCAGTTCCCAGCATGGTGGTGCATGGAGCACTGAAACAACTCAAGAGAACTTGTCGTCAGTGTTAGAATAAAGATAGCCCAGAAGAGGGAGCCTGAGCTAAAGTGACATATGGCAAGGGCGGTTAACATGGTTAACATTAATAGAGATCAAACAAACAGCAGAACCTGGCTGTGACCCAGAGGGGCGTTCATAGCCAAGCTTTGAGCAGGGCTAGAGTTCATGGGTGCCTCATACTTGAGGGAACCTAGGCGACCCAACGGTGTACCTGATGCTGTATAATTTAAAACAAATGAATTGGTTAACGTGACACAAGACCTCCTCAAAGTGGTCCGTGCATGGGTGCCCTCAAGTGAACATAAAAAATTTAAACTGAATAAGGGTTTATTATAAGGAGGAAGACAACCAATGAGAAAATTGGTGTCAAAGAATCATGCTTAAACTGTATTTTGGAAATAATCTACCAGAGAAAGCGTTACCAAGCTGAGGTGCACTAATAAGTCCACACTATCTTCTGACATAGTATTATACTTCAAAATTAACCAAACTTAAGTAATTGAATGAAGTTGAGGCCAACCCAAGTTGGAATTTTGTAAACAGAATGGGTTTTGAACCCCCATTTATCAAGTAATTGAATCAAGCCATCATCATTTAAGAGGTAATTAATTCATTTTAATGCTAATAATAAAACAAGGGGCTAAGCATTAAGCACCTCACCTGGACCAACCTGGGAATATCTGGCCTGTACCCAGCGTTGATCCAAGGTGTACTTTAGGTCAAAAAAGTTCTGAAACTTAATACTTTGGACCTCCTGCCGTCCAGACTTATCTTTGATGTTGGTGCCTTCAACCAGGTCTTGAAAATATGACACCAACTTGGCCTCACAATTCTCCTGCATGCAGTTAGTAGCAACTAATATCTCACTTATGGGAACAAGCTGAACTATCAGAGGTGGTTTATCACCAGCGCTCATCTATTTACCAATAAATTATCATGAAACGCTCTGATGAATTTTGATAAGGCTGACCCGGAACTCTTGGTGAGTTACCACCCAAAACCCAAGCCAGAATGCCGCAGGCACAGCTTTCTGAATTGACATGTTAAATATGAGAAGACTGACCATGAGGACCAGTCAAGGGGCGCTCAGATTGGGGATCATCATACCTTTTTTTTTAATATAATACTTAAGGACAAGACTTTTGGTTTATGTGAATTAGTACTTTAAACAAAAGGGGTGGAAAATCAAGAAAATGGAGTGACAGCGGTAACTGTCAGGGACTGCTGCTTATAAGCTCGTTGTGGAAAATTACAACTCATGCACAACTTCCATCAGAAAAAATTGTACTTGTCTGGAAAATTAGCCCACCAGATCTAATTTGCAACTAACCTGAGTCTGGACTGATCAGCCAGTTTCATTTTGAGCTTGTTGCTCAAATTTAGTTTCTTTATTGTACACATTCATTTTGCGCTGTTGGCAACGTTTTGCAGCTGGCAAGTAGCGCCCAGGGCCAGGCCACATAAGGCTGAGCCCAGTTGGTGGGGAAGGGGTTAACCGCCCCCAAATCTGTTGGGTATGGGAGCAGTAATAATGCAATGTTAGCTCAGTGGGTTTGGGGGTTTTTACGCAATTTTGCCACCTCCCAGAAAACCCTCAAAATATCTTTCACCATCTTGGTGGAAGATAACTCTTGGAGGGAAAATGCAACCCTCAGAGGTTATTCCGTGACACAATCTCATCCATTACATTGTCTAAATTGACTTGGGAGCTATGAGGTACTGATGACAGCTTCTCCCCTTTTTAGAGTGGAATAGGAATTGATCTCAGTCCAGATGGATGGGTTCCTGACCAAGACTTACACAGATGGTGCCACAGATTTTTCTTAACAAGGATCTTGTAAAGGTGACAGAAGTATAAAATCCCAGTTCTACTCAGCCCTGAATTTTCCCAAGTTGCCTTATTGCCAGAGTTCACTAAATGAACCTCAGGCTTAGAACTAAAATTGGGGCATTGCTTGACATTATGGCTCAAAGTTTTAAAAAACTTAACAAGTAATATGATCATTATCAAGCCTGTGGGTATGAGGGCCATATGGCCGAGCTAATTCTTGAATTTGCACATTAGCCCAATTGGGTTAGTCACAAGGCTCACAGGGTCTTTGGTTAGGTGCACATAAATGATGGCGCATCAATGGAGATAATTTACCATATGGGCTATGTCTTTCTCATTCAAACCTACTATCAACACCCTATACTAATCTTTATATGGCTCACAGGCATGTCACAACGCAATCTGAGCATAAAAGTAATACATAATATTAGCCCTAATAGCACTGCGAATTTAGATAGAACCAATCTGAAAACATCTTTTAAGGCTCATCTTTATTAAAGGAGATATTGAGGAATTCCATCTTCTGAGTGGTCATCCACTCTGCGCTGCCAAACTCCTTGATAATCAGATCCTTGGCATTAGGATAAGACAAGCTGGTTTTTTAGCTTAGGCTTAACTAAATCCTGACTTTGGAGTCTAGTAAGTTCATTACTGCTGCCAACTTAGCGGTGTCAGAAGCTCCTCCCATACTAATTTCAAAAAGATCTAGAAAATTATGTACATTCACCTTCTTATTGAATTTTGGTAAAGTAACAGGATGAACTTGAAATTGAGTTTCATGGCTGTTGGGCCTAAAGCCTGGATTGTCCCTGTCTGATTGTCCACATCACCAAGATGATGAATGAGAAAAACTAGTTTGAAACTTCTTTAGTGTAGGAGGGGTGGATGCTCCCTCCCTCTGATATGGATGTCAAAGCATCAGGCATACTATCTGTAACTGGTGACTCATTGCCTACGCAACTAGGCTCCAGCAGAAGATTTTCCAAAGCTACTTGACCTTGTCTGCACTTACAAAAAAAATATACATTTTAATTTGATTCAATATCTCAGAAAATGGCGGCGTTCAACCTGCACCTTGAAATCATATTAACAATTGTTTGTTTAGCATCCTGAAACTCTGCTTTTAAGATGATGTTTTCACTCAACAGAGACCCTACTTTTTGGGTCTGGGCTTCCAGTTCCAAACTTAAGGTATTGAATTCCTGGTATAATTTATTTTTGGAGTGAACCACTCCATTCATGTTGATATCAAGGCTGTTGAGCCACTTTTGATGCATATGCATATATTCCTATATCACTTTTACTTGTTAATCATGTCCAAATATGATTCCAGCCAACTGATCCATGTAAGCATTTAAGTTCACTCATAATTGACTAATTTTGATGGAATACTTTTGCTGGGCCACTTTTGGCCACTTTATTATCCATGGTTTACACAACTTACATCATAGGATAGCCATCACCTTGGTATCAGAATTCCTAAAATCAACTCTGCCAAGAGAACCAAAGTGCGCTCCCCGTAGTAAACACCAATGTTGAAATTGGTGCTATAGTGTTGTCTTTCAGCTGTACTGGTACTAACATATAAAACAACCTGGTACTATCTGAAGACAGTAGCTGGGGTAAAAAAAGTTACTAAAGCCTTTTTTATCATTAGTAGAGTTTATTTTAGCAAAAAAATGAGCACATTGTAGTATCTACTACTTCCTGTGACTAACTGGCACAACCTTTGTGCTCTTCTTTTGGATAAACTGTATATAGCTCCCCTCTGGAAAAGAGCTCCTTTCATATGACAATTTATCTTATATAAGCTCTTCTCATTTACCAAGATCCTATTGGTGCAATTTCTGACTACCAACCAGTACTTAGGACTATAAAATTTGAGGTATAATACCCAATTTAGATCAAGAATAAAAATTCTTAGGCTTGGGTTATTTCTATAAAAGTTAATAGGCAATTGCCAATGTACTTCCAGTGGATGGCCTTACTTACGTTAAGGCCCTAAATTAATTATTTTATTCTGGTGAGGGGCAAAGGAGTATCAAATAATTTAAGGTGATAGGGACACCAAGTACATGGCTTTAGTGATTAATGGATAAGAGTTAGAGATTGCACCGATGAGGATTAAGGATTTGATCAACCAACATAAAGTATCAGAAATGTGGGGCTCCAGCATATTGATTATCAGTAAATAGATCCAACTTTTTAGCAGCTACATATAAAGTTGTGGGCCTCGCTCACTTTATCATAATAAATAATTGAACTCTTGTATCTATTTAACCGAGGTAAGCTGACCAGGGGACAGGCATTACTGAAAGAAAGAAATGACATGAAACCTGAACAGGGTCAACTCCGTCGAAGAAAGTTTTTCCACCTCCGGATCAGGACTCAAATTTTTCTGGTTACATCATGGGTAAGGTTTTTGTGTTATTAGACCTACTAACCACCAATAGCTTCCTTTGGCTGGCACCCCGATCGATGTGTGAAGGGCGGGAATCGAACCTGCAACCTTCAGGTTGGTAGCCGTACGCCCTTACCGACTCGCCTTCCACCCCCTAACTCTTGTATCTACATATTAGTGAAATTATAAGATTAAATAAATAATAATGATAATATCAGTTGGTTGGTCAAACCAATATTAACACTTAACATAAGAGTCTGAAAGCTAAAGTCTTAGATATAATAATATTTATTTATACTGTACTCATGCATTTAGTTTTAATTGATTTGTATTAGTAAATTAACAGCACATAGTTAATTGATTTTCCTAGCTGTCATCTGTACCAGTTATACCCATATTTTCAAGTGACTAATTTAGCTTGGCTTGATGAAGATTTTATGGCCAAGTTTTTCCTAGTTATTTATTGTAACTATTAGATAGAATGATTATACGCTATAGTTACTTTTGCAACTTATATATCATTACCATGATTTAAAATAAATCAATATCAAGGGTGGTTAGTTGAGCGGGTAAAACTGCTTCCACCCCTAGTTCAGGTTTTGAGTTCAAAACCTGTACTGGCTGGAAAATATTCTTGGTGTGGTATATTTGTCCCAAGGTCAACCCACCTCGGATAATTTTATTTTATTTTAAAATAAATCAATATCTAAGCCTATAATTGTAACATAGATTAACTTCTGCCAAAAGTTGCTATATCCTGCCCTGCCACCCTCCATGCTACCTTTTGCGCTAAATCACTGTATGATCCACCCATTATTAGATAGTCCCAAGGTGATAATTGCCAATTACTCCTTTTGGTATGACTGAGGCTAATATCCTTACCCTAGGCCTATATCAAATTTATAAGTGATAGGCCCAGTATACCTCACCTGTCTGGAACCATATCATACTGGTTCAAATCTTTCAGATTTTTTTACATATTTTTAGAATATAAACCATGCTCATACCACTCGAACCAGTATCCCATGATCCTATCGCCTGCATAAAAATGTATTGCTGGGATTTAAAATTCTGATCTTTTGATAGAGTTAAATTGTAGGACAGGTCGATTGACAAAGTATCCAAAAACCTATTTAAAACAATTGTAGCTCAAGTTCTTGGTATTATTGATAAGAATAGTTGTTCTCAGGACAGCTTAATTTGAATCATTAAAATTAAGATCAGGTTCCTTGATAACATTTAATTAAAGTATCTAGAGCGAATTTAATTCTAAGCAAACCCCCCATGTAATTCTTTGCTTGAAGCTTGGTGTCTAAAACATCGAGCCCTATTTTGAAGACCTGTTAAGCTTAAAATCAGATTCGATCTTAGGTAGCTAAAGTCAAAGGTCTAGTTAAAGATTTTTAAATTTTATTCGAGGTGGGCCGACCTGGGGACGATACCGCACCGATTAGGGAAGTGAAGAAAATGGGAAAGGAGGATAAAACCCGGAAAACCTCCATGCGCAGCGTATGATAGGCCAGGAACTCCATGGACCGCCTTTGCTATTTGCTATCTCGGTT
Source organism: Massospora cicadina (assembly GCA_022478985.1). Taxonomy (NCBI): domain Eukaryota; kingdom Fungi; phylum Entomophthoromycota; class Entomophthoromycetes; order Entomophthorales; family Entomophthoraceae; genus Massospora; species Massospora cicadina. The sequence continues at coordinate 32,771 of JAKSZP010001535.1, forward strand.
CGGGGCATTGGCGCACAAAACCAACACAGTCAAAATCGTCCCCTGTCCAAAGTCCATTACCGGGATCGAACTCGGGAGGCAGTGGTAGAGGGTCTATACTCTACCACTAAGGTATCCTCCCGGTCTAGTTAAAGATTTTATTATTACTTTATTGTCCATGATTACAGCGATCGGGCAAATGGACAACGGATAATCATAATCGTCGATACCTTTTTATATCAGTCAATATAACAATCTAAATTTTCAAAACCTTAAGAACCAAATTATACTATAAATATTTATTGCTAGAATGAAAAGAATGTATCAGAATGGATTAAGGCTATAATCGATACAACCAAAGATATTGGTAAAGAAGTCCTTATGGTTAGTGGTAATTGGGAGGAACAGATCAGCCAATTCGATTATATCCTCTTTAAACAATTTGCCACCTTTGCCAAGGTACACGTGAGCCTTGGTGGCGTGACATAAGGCTGAGGCACTAAGCATGGACGGCGTGCACGGTTTTCCGGCGGGGGCAGAATAGGTACGCGATACGCTCTTACTCACAGTATCCATCATGCTCTGTTCATAATCTGCAGAGATGGTCAAGCTAAAGCTACCCACTGGAAGCGATTTTGGTGTGGAAACAGTAACTTTTACACCATAGGCCCAAGTTTTAATGGCCTGTCGTGCATGTTCTTTAGTGATGGTTGTAGAACCAGGTCCAATGACAGTGGTTGCTACGGTTTTAAGGTTATGGAAGACGTAGTTGCACCCGGGGTCCTTTTCAGTTATGATGGCAACATAATCTACGCCTTCGTCTTTAAGTTTCTGGGCCGCCAAAGCACTTCCGGTATACATGAAAAGTGTTTCCATTAAAGAGTCAGTTCTATTTTCAGAAATACCAACCATTGATAACTTCTTGCTGGGCTGACCAGCGGCCGTTACAAAGCAATCCAAGCTACCATTATAATCAGGAATAAGCCCAGATTTGCATCTGGTTTGTTTAAGCTCCACTGGGCGTTGTCTAGACATGACATTGTCCTCAGCTTCCCGTAAGAATTCTGCCTTTGAAAAGATATCATCTGCTTCACTCCTTCGATTGAGGCGACTCCTGTGAAGATCCATCACCGGTGGGAAGAGTCCCACTATAAGTGCGCACAAGCCAAGCAATTTAATTATACTTTTCATTATCAATGAAGTAGGTCCACTCAGAACTTTATATCAGAAACAAACAGCTATAATGCAGCTAACTATCTATTAAATCACATATTTGCACCTCAAATCACGTGATTAAACCACAAGTTTAAGATGTGTTGATTAGGACTCTTTGACGGCATAAACTTAATTCATTCATAGTTTTATTGTGGGCATACTCAAAATTGATTAAGCAAACCTCGATACGAAAGCAACATGAGTTCAAGATTAGGAATTTTACCTATACTATAAATTGCGTAATTTAAAACTAGGTTGACTCATAATCATATCCTTCTACGCTTGGGTCGTTCATATTAACTTTTAAATCAACGAGTTATAATTTTTACCGTTATCATAAACAGCTTTTATATGAGCATACAAACTTTTTAATAAATACTATGAACCAAATAAGACAAAAATGGTATAAATAAAAATAATAAATCATCGTATATATATGCATGTAGAAGACACATTACCTCATGAATAAATGAACCAAAAATCACCAAACTTGGCACAAATAATTTATATATTTGGAAATAGTTATAGAAAATTTTCAAAAAAATTATAAAATTTTAATAAAGGTATACATAATTTTTTTAAAAAGTATAAGATTTTAAAGGTAATTGTATATCATCTCAGCGCATTATGATATAATTCATTTAATTTAATAAGTTCATATGTTTTAATAAGAATCTGGTATTTTTTAGTTGTTTTATAAGATCAATAATTGGTTTTGGCTGAGTGGTGGTGTTGTGAAGGCTCATAAACCTGAATTAATCATGACTTAAGGTTCAGAAAACAACTCAAATGTCCATTTTATCAGATGGTACAGTTGGCATAGGTGGGCTTGAGCAGTAGGGAATTCTGACTATAATATCAGATATGGTGTGGTGGGGATAAATCTGGAGGAAGACAAACCAGAAAAAGTATAGGCAGATTATTTTTAATAATTTTATAAAAAAGTGAGCTGTCTTATATACCTGATCAATTGAAAATTTGCAAAGGGAAAGAGAATTTTGGTGCCTCAAAGGAAAAGCAGATGAAAAATAAATGTGTGATAATGATAAGACAAGGGTGGGGACATCCTCTGATGGAAAGGCAACCTTGGTAGTAGAGTAACATTACCCTATTCATTTTCATGCTGATTTTCTGGAAGTTGAGGCTGAGGGTCTTGGACAGTTAAGACTAGGTTGTCCACAGTAAAATTATGATCCTATAGAATTTATTAGGAAGTTGTTTTAGCATGGTCATCAAGTATAGTTAGATAATTGTGAATAAAGTTGAGCTGATTTGTAAGTCTGAATAAAGATTGGTAAGGAGGACGTTGGATTTGATTCCCAGAAAGTTGGTAGGCATGACAGGTGGTGACATAGTTACAGATGTCAGCATAGGTATTCAGCTATCATTAATAGGAGAATAATTGTTCCCAGGTTACTTGCTTGCCAATGTGCCAGCATAATCATGAACTTCCTTGATGTATTATGTAAATATATCTTTGTAAACACTTGATGGATGGTATTCTTGCCTCAGTAGAGATAGTTGTCCATCAACAACCAGAAATTGGGTACACTTGGACTTGAATTGTCATTATTGATTAATCCCTTGGGGACTTTGAAGGTCTGGAGGAATTTTGAATCTGTAACAATGTGGGTTACACGGTTATAGCTTTCAGTGGTAAGTTGGGACTGGGTTGACATTAGGAAGGATATGAGAGAGGCAGGCAGCCACAGCATTTAGCTTTCCAGGGAGGTGTACAATTTTTACACTAAATTCTATTAGTTCATATTGCCATCAGATTCAGCAGCTATTAGTTATTGGGCTTTTGAAAAAATATAAGGTAGGGTTATTATTGTAAATAGTAACATCTTAATCCAACAAATAGCATCTTAATTTTTGGAGGACTTAATAAATGGCAAGTATTTCTTTTCATAGGTGGAATAATTGATTTCAGCTGGGCTAATTTTTTTTTAAATATATTTAATGGGCAGATATCTTTCATGTCAGGATTGGGTCAATATGGTTCCAAAAGAAATATCGTTCATATTGGTGAATACTTGAAATGTGTCTTTAAAATTCAGAAAAATTAGGATGGGAGCCCAGGCTATGGCTTTCTTACATTTGTCAAAACTGGACTGTTAAGGTCGATCAAATTTCCAGGCATCTCCTTTCTTCTGCAGGTGGTACCATGGTGCAGAGATCTGACTGTAATTCATAATTAAAAATGGTAGTAATTGACAGTTCCTTGGAAGCTGAGTAGTTCTCTGGCATTTTGGGGAGAGGGCTATGAGATGATAGCTCTAATTTTCTCATTATTGGTTGAAATTTTGATTCATAAAAGCTGAATAAAGTTGAGCTGAGTGGTAAATACAGATAAAAGATTTAAGGGGTGTGTTGTATTTCAGAGGATAGCATCTCAGAGGGATACAATCCTGAGGACTATTGCGCAAGAGCTTAGACCCACTGATGAAATGAAAGTGTAATATGACTATTGCCATTCCTCAAACAGCTATAATAAATTATAAAATAGAAGAGAAGAGCTTCAATCATATGATCTTTTTTCTATGTCAGAGTCACACTATAATTGAACTTGGGGATTTTGCAAAAAGTATTGGCTGCCCTGCAGAGTCACACTATGGATGAATAACTAAAGAACACCCTTTCCTAACTCTTTGTTGCTACTTAATGCATTTCCCTTTAATTACTTCACTTTCTGTCTAACTAAAACAACTCAGCTTCCCTAAATTCCATGATTCTGATTCATTCAGGGTAACTATCAGCGGAATTGTAGGTATGCCTCATTCACTCAATTAATCTAGGCTTCAGTCACCAGTAATCAAAATACACTGACTAACATTAAAATTTTCCCAATACTCTCAGATCTGGCAATGTTTAAACTCGCTAAACAGTTATTGGTAAAACCAGATGATTAGTGGTCCACTGTGACCAACTAATCAGACACTACTAATGGCAACTATGGAGGAAGCCATCTGGTTAATCTTCTAACAGGGTGTGTCAAGGTTATCCCAAAAACTTGCAAGAGGGAATGTAGCAACTGTGGGATTTTACTCTTAAGTCATGTTTAGTTGGTAGTATCCAGGATAGAAATCAGCAGTGGATGGTACTTTGGCTTCCCCTAGGACAATGAGGTTTTGGCAATTGGCTGCAATGGGTAGGCACTTTTCTTGGGCACCCCAACTACTGGAGAGTTCCAGGGTGATTCAGAGGGGCGATGAGGTACACTATCTGATTTCTTGGTCTCAACTAAATGTTCATTAACTGAAGGTAGTTGATAAAGACACCAGGTAATTATTCAGTGTCCCCAATAACAATGTGATATTGCCCCCAGTTTAGTAAATGAAAAGCATCATTACCCTGTTAGATCTCACTCTCATAGTTCTGGACTAATTGGGGTAAACCGCATTCATGGAATTTTGGAAATGATCAACATCTTGGCTTTGCTAGAAAACTTTGGTGCATAAATTAAGAGGTAAGTTAAGCAGGTGATTGAGCCTGGTTTAATTGGGCAAAAGAGGCATTCAAAACTCTTTTTAGATGGGTTGGAATGGGGATTCAGTCTCATTCAGCAAATCAAAAATCTTTGTGGGAACTTTGGGGATAGTGATCTGATATTCACCATTCAGTGAATCATTGATCTTAATTTTCTTCAGCAATTTATGTGTGATGCTTTGGGGTTTGGGTGCTTTTGGGTTTTTTGTACTCATTAAATTATCATAAAATTTTATTTGGGGCTTCATGGGTAGTGACTTGGAATTCAGGTGCCCTTTAAGGGTTTGTACTCACTAACCCATTAGAAAATCTTTGGGCTTCAGGGGGCAGCGACTTGATTTTTTAGGTTGTGGTTTTTCAGTGACATATTCTTCCCAGGTTAAGGGAACTAGTCAAATGATGCAGGTTCTGAGACGCCATCCTTACAGGATCACCACTTTATCATGAAGGCTCAGAAATCATGGGCCATCATGACTTGAGTTTCAGATGACACCTCAGATGCTGTTTTAACAAATGGTACAGTCAGCATAGGTAGGCTTGATGTAAGTATGGGGGAGCACCCCTGTGCCTTGATCACACGGAATTCCCATTCTGCACAAAAAGGGGGCAAAGAAGGCAGACATCCCCCTCATACACCAGGGCGATTTAGTTCATGTGGTGGATGTGAGATTGTTGATGGCGTACACCCTCAAAATTGCTCCCTTTCCACCCTATTTTACCACGCCAGAGCTATTCAGGCGGATCAGTGGGGCGTGCATGGAGGTGGCGGTGGTGAATGGATACCACCAAAGGGAAATGGCAGGTATCTATCCCAAGAAATAATTCTTGGGTTATGTTAAAGAGGCTGAAAATCCAAATAAAATTAAGGGGTGTTAAAATTAAGCAGGTCACGGTACAATCAGTATAAAAAGTGCCAGGGTGCTTCCCTCCCACTGGAAGTAGGGGGTCCAACTTAGTGGGTTTGAGGGTAACAAATCCCTTTGATACCCAACGGTTTCATGCCTACATTGCCTGGCCATGAGTGCAATCAATCGCCTGCTGAATGAAGCGTCGCCAATCCACCAAGTGGAATCACGGTGGGAGGAAAGATTTAGTAGCAAAATTTAAGTGAAAGTCAGCTGTCCAGCAGAAAGTTAATTTGGCATCTAGTTAGTTGTGAAATCTCATTTGGCTGAATTGGTTAGGATCGCAATACTCTCTTTAATACATTCCCATTTATTTTCTAAATCCTCTAGTACTTAAGACAACTTTCCCTCACTGGTACAGTTGTCAGTTAATTCTAAAAATTTTGTTTATTAAAAACAGATTCTCTCTTCAACCAGATTTCCAGTTGTAATTTTTTCCATTTTATGTTCAAGCTGCTAACCAGTACCATGTTTACAGGGTTATGCAACAACTGGGCCTTAGTGGCCATTCTCACGACATTACTTTCTACCCTCCTTGAATGGGGGTACTAAGTTAGTGGCTTGTTAAGGATATTCCCACTTGTGGACGCCCTCTGGAATCAAGATGTCCTTTTATTTTTAAGATGATCTGTACCGCTGAGCAAAATTTAGTGACCTTGCCGCCCACCCAACAACCTGTGGCTCCTCGGCACATCCAGGGCCCTCTGTGGGTCCCAAGGAATTAACTGTGGTGGAATCCGCTCCACCACAGAAGCCACAGTTTGGTTGCTAGTAGGAATGGTGGTGATGGTGATCATCAGTCGCTTCCTCCTGATAGCTTTCTACCTGCCACTACCAGGTCATTTGGTTGGCAAAGCCCCTGGCATTCTGGGTGCTCATGCACCCCAACTGTCAGGACAGTTTAAATGTAATTTTCTACTTCCATGACATAATTGACTGGCCCTTAGTGTCCACCATTTTCACCCTTTTGTTTGAAGTTGGTGATACAATGGTCTCAGTTTACCATATGAACTTGCAGTCAGTGCTCAGTCTTGTGCTGTTCATATGGTTAGTTAGCATATTTGTTGGGAGCTCCCAGGTGGTGGAGGAGGAGCTCCTGACTGAATATTTTGTCCCAAAGGCTCCAGTCCAGTCCCATCCCATCCTCAGTTGGGGGCTCATCCGTCCCCTGTGGAGATGGTGAACCAGGTTCTGGACGCCCTCGCTGAGCTGCATGTGTGATTTTAACTAACAAAATGGCTTCAGCCTCTCTGAAGGATGCACAACAAAGCGTGGCTTTGTTGGACGCTTTAAAGGGTGATACTCACCACTGGGTGCACAGAATATTATGTTCAGCCCACAAGGTGGGGTTTTTGACCCTGTTGATTATACTGGTGTCATCAGTTGTGCAGGTGTCAGTCTTGCATCAGCACTCCTGTTCCAGTTTTTTTCTAGGCACTGAAGCGTCCAATCTAGCTTCATTCATGGAAGCTTTCTCGATAAGCCCCTGGGCTCAGGCTTCCATTGGATGTAGTAGTGGAAGTATTTCATGATTTTTTGGCCCCAAGCCCCTAATAATGCCACCTGGGATGTGCAGGTGGGTTCTATGGATCATATATGCATGACAACAGCCTCTATTGGTGCTACGCTTCAGCAGGCTTTGCACAGAGTGGATGGTGCTGTTAGTGCTTCACTACAAGAGAAGTCTTTCAAGAGGTGTTACATGACCAGTTGGTGTGCCCCTTGTCACTTGCCCATCATCCCAGTTCAAGACAAGCTCTCAGGGTATGTGTCTTGGTACCAGAGGATGCTGCAGTGTCCCATTTGCCTGTTGATTCTCTTTCCCCAGTCCTGGCGCCAGTCGGTGTGATGGTTATTATGATGCACCTGGTGCCCTTGAATCTCTGATCCCTCAGTTATCAGCGTCCCAGTGCGAAAATACGAGAAGGTTCTCCCATGAATTGCTGATTCCCCAATTGATTCCGTTTTCCTTATATGACTTCATGATTATTACCACCCAGCCAGTGGAATCCCGTGAAGTTGCCAATAAACAAAATTTTGCTTATTTTTTATTGCTGCTGGAAATTTTGTTGGGTGCACACAGGGTGTCAGTTGAGGTCCTAGTATATGGGAGCAGCGAGAAACTTTATAAGTTTTCAACTGGCACAGGATCATGACTTGGAGTTTGAAGCAGGGGCGTCCACGCTGGGTGAATTTTCCACTCCAACAGCATTGTACAAGATATGATGGCCCAAGACTTTTTGGAACACAACTTCTATTTCTGTTATTAGTTCACTGATGTGCCAAATCAGCTCTTCCCAGTTATTCTAGGAGTGGGGTGGCGGCGTCAGCAGCAGGTGAGTATTCACTTAGACTAGTATATACTGTCCTTTTTATACATCTAGCTGCAGGATAACTTTCCATTATTGAGACCTATGCAACGGAATGGGGCAAAGTTTTATCATGACACTCCTCTCTCCAGTAGGCCTTCCGCTAGATTATTCCCCTGACATTAGTGCCATTTCAGGATCCTCTGATTTAAAAAAGGACAGCCACTTTCCACTGCACTCCAAACATGACTTAGCTTTCCGTTTGATGGTAGCTGTAATCAATACCAACTGTCTGTTTTATCAATATATGGCGCAGGAGGACAAGGCGTTGGAGGTATGGTAGGCATTACGCTCAAGAAGAGGTGTGTGTTTAAGGGAACGTCCCATATTGTGTCCTTTTAAGTTTGCTCAGAAGGTCAATGGTAAGTTGCACCCATGCGTCAACTATCTACATTTAAATATATCATTATTCACAATCACTACCCTCTTCCTCTTGAGCAAACGATTATCCAGGCAATTGAAAAATTATGTTTATTTTTGAAACTTGACATCATGAATACATTAAAGAGATTCAGGTGGCAAAATGCCAGGAATGGCTTACAGCGATTTAGACTAGAAGGTGCATATTCCAGTTCCACGTGATGCCCTTTGGCCTGAAAAACTCCCCAGCCACGTTTCATCAGATGATTGACAATGTGCTTGATGACCTCAGGTTCAATTGCGTGGTGGCGTACATGACAACATCCTGGTTCACTCCCCTACTACTGAGCAGCATGAGAAGGATCTAGAGGAGGTGCTGGCTGCTTTGCATAAGTTGGAACTTTATGTAAAGCCATTAAAGTGTAAATTATTCCAGGAAGAGGTTGCTTTTCTGGGTAACCTAGTCTTAAAGGATGTTATGCATTTCCCCCCAGCAAGCTTGAGGCAATCCTCAAGTGGCCCACTCCTATGACCCATAAGCAGTTGCAGAGTTTCTTGGAAAACAACATCTTTTTAAAAAAATTTTCTTACACCCTCTCACAGCTGACCACACTGCTGCACCCCCTGATTTGGAAGAATGTGCTGTTCCGCTGGAAAGAGGAGTGCCAGCAGGCGTTCGACGCCATCAAGAAGATGTTTTTGGCGCTCCTGTTCTCATACACGAGGACCCCACATAGCCATTTAATGTAGCATGTGACGTCTCATCTGCCGCTGTGAGGGCAGTATTATTGCAGGTGTATGATGGTTTGGAACACCCAGTTGCCTGTTTTTCTCACAGGTTCTCTTCTTCTGAACAGTCCTGGGACATTAAAACAAGGGGCTGGCCGCTGTGGCGTGGTCTCTTACCCACTGAATGTCATGGATTTGGCTAATAAAAACTAGACTGGGCTCCCAGTTGGGGTGCGCGAGCACCCAGTGGAGGACCCAGAATTCCTTAGGCATAGCGGTCTGAGTGACTAATAAAAGTGGGGTTCTACTGGAGATGTGAGGAAGGTAAAAGTTCAGTAATTTACCGAAGGCCCCCAAGGCAAACCAGATGGTTGCATTGGGGGCAACCGCGAGTCTTGTGGGGGCAACCCCCAAGGGCAGGAGAGGCAGGGAGGATGACAACTCCTCCAGGGTTCATGGTTGCTGGCCTTTGGATCTGAATAGGGGGGCTTGCGCGCCAGCGAGGGATGGCACAGTGGCTGCCGCATGGTTGGAAGTGAGAGCGGAGGTAGAGTGTGACCCACAAGAGGGGTTAGTACTGAGCTTCCCCTGAATGGGGCGCTCTAGGTCCCACAGGTGGGCTGGCCATCAGCATCTGGGGCGGTTATGGATACCAAGTCTGCGAGTGGCAGGGCAAGGGCGCTCAGGTGCTGCTCAAACCAGGGAGCAGTTTCAGAGGACTCAGCAACCAAACAGATTGGAGGGTTCCCATTAAATGAATGCAAAGTGATGAATGAAACAGCGGGTTTGTCAAGGGGGCGAGACTGATTGTCATGTTTATGATCTACTGCCGTGTGATGGGGTCAAGTGACTGGATAACCCAGTTGGCAAACATTGGTAGGAGAATTTGGGTGATAGTGCACTTCATCGGATTGATTGGCATAATTTTTTAAAAAATAATAAGGCAGATGGAGGCCGCAGCAAGCTAAATGGGGAATTTGGATTTTATTAAGTGTAGAAAAAGAGAATGAACTGACACCTGCCCCCGGGCAGGGCAGTTGCCTTAAAATTGGGCAAAATGCATGGGGAAGGTATCATGGGATTGGACATTTAGGGTATGGTAATGGGATTTGGTTGGCTGGCTCTGAGGGGGGTAGGGCGATGCTTCAGATTTTGGCAAAAGTTAAGATAACTTTTGCAAATTTTCCCTCATTCCTGGGGCCAACCCAAGTTGATACTACTGATCTGGGTCCTGGCCACCTGAGTCAGCCTGCTTGAATGGTTTGGGTGTTCCAGATTCATCCCAGGAGGCAGGGTCCCTTGGATCAGATTGTTTGCAACTCAGACCAAACCCTCAATTAGACTAATCATGCAATCCAAACTTCCTGGATTTGTTTCAGAGCATTGGGGCAGATGGTCTGAGTCATTTGGCAACTTATTCGAGATCCAAGCCATGCCCTGAACTAATTTCCAGTCCCAGCCAGTCCAGACTGGCTCCCCCAGACCAAAATTTGCAGGCCGGGCTCTGATGTTGGGAAATGCTGTTTCCCCAAAATTCTGACATAGTTTTCCTAGGGAGTGGGTGGTCCCAGGGTCCTGTCCTTACCCCCTGGTGTGCGCAATCTCCCTTCAGACTCCTTCTATCAAACTTACCAGGGTTGAGGAAGGGGGAAGAGGTGGGAAGGGGTATCCTTTAGGGGAAGGGAAGTCACCCAGCGCTCATCTATCACATGGGCTAGGTCGCTCAGCTGTGACAAAGGGTCCACTGGAGCCTTGTGACCCCTTTTCATCTGGAAAAGTGTTGGTCCCTATCCAGTCGCAGGGGCTGGTCCCCAGGACTTACACTGGAGGTACCTTCTGCAGGGCGTGCAACATGAGGTGACTGTGTGCATGGATCATCAAGTTCTTATGTATTTCCAAAAACTACAGAAGTTGGCGTATCATCAGGCCTAGACATATTGTGACCTCTGTAGTTTTAATTTTAAATACAAGTTCTTGAAGGGTGTTGAATATTTTTCCCAACATTTAAGTTGCAACCCTGCCTTGAGTCTTGCGGAGGTGATTGAATAGGAGTTGTCAGAAAATTGCTTTTCCGGTGACAGTGGGCTCTACTGGTCGCCAAGCCAACTAATATGAAGTCTGGTTGGCCCTTGATGTTTTGCCTTAGGCTATGGGGCAAACAGCGCCAGTTGACCCCTTGGCATGTCAATCATGCCATTCAGGGATCCCCTCAGACTAAACCCCAACCCATAAGAATAAACATAAACTATAATAAAAGGAATATTAGGCAAAGAGAGATGTTTATTGAGAGGGAAGCGCCAGGTATTTATAGGTACAAAAGGGTTATTGCGCCCATTGCCAACCTATCAGCTCATCGCTGGACCTTCCAGCAAACCACTCTCTCTTCCACTGCACTTAATCTCTTTCTGGCGTTTACCCTCTCACCCCATCCCTCCCAATGACCAATTAGTAGTTTCAGCTCATCCTCAGCATTCAGTCGCAGGTGAGATGTATAATTGATAATATAAATAAATATTGAATCTTAATTTGACTTAGTAAAATATGTGCCAGAAACAGCTTTGGTCACTCAGGAACTCAGATAGCTCAGCATCTCACCAATGGCATGTTTCAACCTGTCATAGTCAATTGTTTGGTGAATCGCCCTCCTCAGGTAATATTTGATTATTAAATCAGGCATTAGAAACATCCTCAGCCACCTCAAATTGGGATCATCAGTTTCTGATGACAAATAATAATTAATATAAATGGATTTTATTGGCTACTAGTTGCCAGTGATACATATACCAATTTGGGGCCATCAATTGGCCCTGGCCAACCCTAACTTCCAATCTAAGCAGAATACTAAACTTTGGCTCAACTCAATTGTGGAGCAACTATCAACAATCATACCAATAACCACAAAATCCAGTCAATAAGCCATTCCGCCAGTATTGTCCTTTTTCATCCAAAATAATGATTAATCATTGAAGTAATCCATCTGGTTAAAATTCTGACATTTCCCCCCAAATAACCTGATGGTATTCCTCCTAATTTCCAGCCTCAGCATGTGGGGCAGGCATCCAGGGCTTTCCCCTTCCTGCCACCATCAATCACCAGAATCCTCACCATTGGTTGAAGTCACACTAACGTGCTCATCCCCTCCCCAGCTAGAACTGGCGGCACATACCTTCACCTCCTCATCAACACATCAGCTACTCTGGCACCAGCCAGAGAAACCCCCCATAGTAAGCACCACTGTTATAATTTTGGCAATATTGTTGGGATACGCCGTAAGGGTTGCACATGGTCAAACTCACCAAACAACAGATGGACAATGTGATGATCATCAGTCCACAAAACAACTTAAAGGTATAATAAAAATATGAAGCAATTAGCTCTGACCACAATACTTTATTTATTTTAATATGCAGATTCCTTCTGCTTCGCTCTCTCTTTCCTAATAACAATCTTCCTTCTTCAATTGTCCCATATAGCTTATATACCAGTGACTTCACTTAATACTGCTCCTTTGGCTTGGACTATTTAGTTACGCCATATTTTCATTGGCTCTGGCAGGGTATGCCATTCTTAAATTCCCTATCGCTTTAGTTTGAGGCAATCTGATCAATATATGTCAAATGTAGACATTGCTTTATTGTATTATTTGGAGGCGATATAATAGTTATCCTTCCAGACCCAATATCGACTTATTTCAAGGCTCTTGAAGATTAGTACACTATCGATCATGGTTGGCGGATTCTAGCCAATCCGCTGTAGCTATTTAGGGCTTATTGTCCATTCATATCAGAATCTCAACAGGAGTTAACCACAGTAATTCTGACAACACTGATCTTAACTATTGCTCCTCCTATAATTTTGGTGGAAGATTGGGCCCCAGACGTGCCCCTGGTCTCAAGGGTTTTGGCAGGACAAATGGCTTGCTCAGAGGGGTTGGAGTTGTTGGACCAGCTGGTGCTTCAGACGCATAAGCAGTCCCATTATTCCGTGGCAAAGGGTATTCAATTTCAGTTGAGACTGTGGGTTCTGCCCCATCTCCACAACGAAGTTATTTTGGCGCACCACAGCCTCCCCTAAAGTGGGGCATCTGGGGAATAAGAAACACCTGGATTTTGTTAAGCGAATGTATAACAGGCTGTTCTTATCCATGGATATTCTGGTATGGATCATATATTTCATGATATGTGCAGGGGCTAAGTTGATAGATCAGGTAAGAATGGTTTCCTTCATCCCCTGCATCAAGTGGAGGTCCCGTGGACCTCAGTGTCCATCATTCTCATTGTTAGCTTCTCAGCTCCAATGGCTTACCACTGTTATGGTAGTCAAGGATCTCTTTATGAAGTTATCACTATTCATTCTAGTTCCTCTGCCCTCACCTCTGAAGAGATGGCCTCGCTCTTCGAGCAGCATAAGCTTTAATGTTTGGTCTGCCACAGGAGATCATAAGTGACCCACGGTCACAGTTTATGGCGCAATTTTGGAACAAACTCCTGGTGATCTTGAAGATCACATCATGTCACTCAACCGCATACCATCCTCAGTTAGATATTCAAATGGAACGAGTTATCCATGCGGATTTGGCAATGGGGCGTTTTGGTTGATGCTCCCTGTTGGCGCTACAGTTCTTTGGACTGGCGCCAGGGGGTTCGCGGTGGCTTGAAGCTGGAAAAATTGGAAAGAGCGCTGAGGAGGAAATGGGAAAATGAGTTAGAATACTAAATATCTTATTAAACTAAAAGGCTTTGATATTTATAGTGTGCGTTGGGACTTGGTGCCTTTGGGATTGTCAGGGCCTCATCTGATCAGGATCTTTACTGATCTTCTGGAATGGCCTCCTCATGGGCGTCCTTAATGAATAGTGTCGCTCACCTGACTAAATGGGTGGAAATCTCACCCCACGTGACTCAGGAATAGAGGAGGAGGATCCTGTTTTAGATTTATCTTAAGTAGGTTTGATGACCAATTCAGCATGGCCTGATTCAGAAAATAAGGGAATTCTATTCAATTTCTATCTTGAATCCTGACAAGGCCCCCCTCAAGATCCTGCTGGAGGTGGGTATACGGCCGGAGGAACTGACCATGCACCCAATTTACAACAGTCCCTTGATTGATGTCAGCAATGGAGTACTCAGACTTCACCTTATATATGACTTTGTAGGGTCCAGACCAAAGTATGTTAAGCTTATCCTGTCAGCCTCCAGGTCAATGATGATAAGAGAGAATAAGGTCACCTAATTGAAAATCTGGTAAGGAGGGTTGTCTGAGTTTTAATTGGGATGTCTCTCTTCCAGTGGTGGTGATAATGCCTTGAGTGGCTTGGGCTTGGAGCTGGACAATTTCATCAGCTAGAGCCCTCATAGTTAAATCAGAGTTCTCAGGGGTGGAGGCTTCGAGCAGGGGCTGGATGCTACTGGGTAGCCGAGGTGCCCGCCCATACAGGGCTTTGAATGGGGACATCTTGATGACACGGTGATAGCTTACCCTGTAGGCAAGCAAGGCGCTGGGCAGATAATGGTTCCAACAGGCAGGATCTGAGGCGGCCAACTTCCATAGGATGGAAACAAGAGTTCCATTAGTGCATTCTACCACCCCATTAGTAGAAGGGTGGTAGGGGGCAGCGAAACTCTGGGTGGTGCCAAGTAGCAAAGTTAGTTCTTGTACTTGGGAGGTGAAGTTCAACCCATTGTCCGAAAGCAAAGTCTGGGGGCACCCATGCTGGGTGAAAATGGAGCAAACAAGAAAAAACTGGTAGCCTTAGCGGTGGCTGCAGGGACTGAGATCGCCTCAACCCACTTAGTTAAGTGGTTTATTGCTAGGATAATATACTTGTGACCATGCAGCCCAGTGGGAAGGGGACCATACCACGTCGATACTAATGACATTGAAAGGTTTGGTCGGGCAACAACTGAGTGCTAGTATCGAGGGTTGGCCTGGTCTTGGGATTGGCAGGTCATATAAGCTTCCAGAACCTCTTGGATGGTTTCTACCATTTGGTCCCAGTAGCAGTGTGACTTCAGCCACTCATGGGTCTTCTTAACCGCACCGTGTCCCACAGTAGAATGGCCTTCTAGGATGACGTCAGTTCGAGAGGAAAGTCAGATATAGGGAAGCCACTTCTTGTTGACTCTCTTGTAGAGTAGCCCATCCTTGATTTAAGTGTCTTGAGTCATTTGGCGGAGTTTAGCCTGAACCTTGGGAGTTTCCAGTTCCCATCATTCAGGCTGTCCTATCAGGTCGTAGAGCTGATCTTCCTCTGGGGTCAGGACCGCTAATACTGGCATCCTGGAGAGGCCGTCAGCATTCTGGTGTATAGCGCCTGCGCGGTAGATGATGGTGAAATCGTAGCTTTGCAGTCGTAGGGCCCACCTGGCTAACCGACCATTGGGTCTTTCATTTGTTGAAGCCACCGGAGTGAAGAGTGGTCTGTAATAATAGTAAAATGAGTACTATAGAGGTAGGGCCAGAAATGTTTGATGGCTAAGAGAACGGCTAAACATTCCCTCTCAGTGACACTGTAGTTCCGCTCAGCCTTACTTAGCATCTTACTAAAATAAGCCATGGGATGATCACCTGGTCCTCATTGTGCTGAGCCAGGATAGCTCTGACGGCGACGTTGCTCACCTCCATGAACAACAAGAAAGGTTGGTCAAAGAGAGGATGAACTAGAACAGGTTTAGTACATAAGGCCATATGTAAAGCGTTGAAAGCCTGTTCCTGCTCAGGTCGCCACTCAAAATTACATTCTTTTGTAGGAGGTAGAACAGCAGCTCTGCTAGGTCAGCAAACCGCGGGATGAACTGACAGTAATAGCCCACCATGCCTAGAAAGACTTGAATATCTCGTAGGCTTTGGGGCGCGACATCTTTTCTATGGCGTCAACTTTGTTAGGTATAGGTTGGATGCCACGCTTGGAGACCTTGTGTCCTAGAAACTCTAGCTCAGGCTGGAAAAAGGAGCACTTTGAGAGCTTGAGCTTGATGGAGGCCTTCCTGAGATGCTTGAAGACTTCCTTGAGATGCTCTACATGTCCGTTAAAGGTTTGTGAAAAAATGGTAATGTCATCCAGGTAGACGAGGACACATGAGAGCTTCAAGTCCCCAAGGATCCCATCCATGGCACGCTGGAACGTGGCTGGGGCGTTACAGAGGCCTTGGGGCATCCAGGTGGGCTCAAACAGCCCTTGTGGGCGATTAAAGTGCACTTGACTTGGTCTCTCGGGGCGAGCTCAACCTGCCAATACCCGCTGGCGAGGTCCATGGCGAGAAGTACTGGGAATTAGCAAGCAGATGGAGAGAATCATCAATCTGGGGCAGAGGATAACTGTCCTTCTTGGTGATGGAGTTGAGTCATTGATAATCCATCACCACCTGGTGCTTGCCATCCTTCTTTCAGACCAGCAGAAGAGGGGAGGCCCAAGGACTACGCGAAGGGACCAAGAGCCCAGCGTCGAGCAGCTGTTTGAGTTCCACCATAACCTGGGCCTCTTCAACCTTGCTCTTTTGGTAAGGCCAGGACCAAAAAGGGGGGCGTCCCCAGTTTCTACATGGTGGAGGACTCCGTTCATCCTTCCAAAATCATAGGTTGAAGTTGAGAATAGGTCCAAGTATTCCTCCAAGAGCTCCTGAACCTTAAGTCACTGTTTTTCAGAGAGGTCCTTTCCAATATTAGCTGTCAACCAAATTAACCAAGGGTGGTGACTCCAAGCTGAAGTCCCTTAAGTCTCCAAAGCTTTGAATGTCAGCAACAGCCCCTATTGGTAACAGGCGGACATAAGCGGCGGGTTGGTTTAGACCTACAACTTTTGGTTTGTCAGTCAGGTTGGCTAGCAACACTGATATAGATCTGGCATACGCTGGATCAAGGATCCCAGGGCAGGTCAGCACTTCCTTGGGAGATGGGTTATCTAGGCCTCAGACTTCCAGTAGATACCCCAAGGGAATATTGACATGGACCCAGGTATCAACAATGATTTGGCATTTTGAGGTTATGGTAGTCACCTGGGGTAGATAGATTGGCATCCCCTCTAGTCCGTCAACAGCAGGAGGGGGTAGTCGGACTTGAGAGCCCCGGATGTGATACTTGAGCTAATCAATTTGTCCTTCAGTCTCCAGTAGGCAGGCTCAGGCCTTGACCTCAGCCCTAGAGTCATGAGCAGTTTTGAAAACCAGAGGGACTTGATGTCCTAGAAGGGAGAGGAAACTACCATCATAATGGAGTACTGCCAAATAGTCTCAAAGGAACTGAGTCCTGAGGAGCAGGTCATAGCTGGGGTTGTCCAGAGCGATGGTGGGTGTATCTAAGGCGAGCTTTCTGAGTTGAATCAGTAGAGAGGAATAGGCCCCTATGGATTGGGTGCACTGGGGGCCAGCCATGCCATACTCCATGTAGTGTGGCATATCAGGGGCAACCTTGATGCATTTCATCAGCTTGGAAGAGATGACGTTCATGGGGGAGCCACTGTCAACTATGGCGAAAACTGGAATCTTGTGGACCCGGATGGTGACTCAGGTGACCAAACTTCCAAACTGGGGCAGTAATGTAAGGAACATGGGAGAATCATCAGAAGAATAGTAATCAGTATCAACATATTTATTGTCATCAGATACTGCAACTACTTCCTCAGGTATGATGGCTTCTGGTTTATGCACAGGGGATACTTGAGGCTGGGCAGGGATGTCAGCATAAAGCGCCTTGTTTTTCATGCTGATGGCCCTTTTCCAGCCTCCTTGGCAAGAAGTTTCCAGCAGGTATTAGCACTGTGTCCAAAACCATTACAATAGGTGAATTAAGGACATGGATTCTTCTGGTTTTTGACTACATGGACCCTAGGGCAGTTATAGGGATCAGTAGACGTAGCCTTAGAGTGTAGGATCGAGGCAGGGATCTCGTTGGGGGCCTCCTTAATCTCCCTGATACAGGTGAACCCATTCTTCTGTCTAATCATGTGCATTTGGACCTCAGGATAGGACCCCAAGGCAGAGATAACAGCGGTGATAGCGTCATCCAGAGTGATATGTTTCGTCATGACCAAAGGTTGTGCCTGGGCGTAGAACCTGTTAGCAAACTCCATAGGGTTTTCTCCTTTTTTCAGTTGAATGCCCATGAACGCTTGCTTCTGGTTGGCCAGGGTTTGGTTGCTGCCAAACTCTTGGATCAAGGCGGTGCAGACCTATTCCCAGGTGCTACACTCCTTCAGATGGGGGGTCATGATTTCCCGGGTTGTGCTGTCTAGACAGGAGTGGATATGCTTCACCTTCTGTTGATTGGTGGCCACTTCCATGGAGCTCTCATAGGCATACAGGAAGGAGGCGATACTTTCTCGTCTGGGATTGAATCTTTTCTTGAAACTAGGTTTAAAGTTAGCTACAATGGGAGTGGAAAGGGTGTTAACGCCTGGGATAGGTGCCAGCTCTGAGATCTCCATTTCTGCATAATCTCGAGGAGCCCGCTGATCCAACCGCCTCCACAATCCTTCTAAGTCCTCTTGGATGTAGTCCCAATTCTGGCTGAGGGTGGAAGCAGAAGCCTTATTGGCAACCTGCTCCTTTAAGGATTGAATCTTGGTGTTCTGTAGATGGAGCTGGTTTTTAATGGTGGTCAACTGGGTTTTGAACCCATGACCAGTTTGTTCAAGCTGGGATATATGAGCGTCGGTAAGCTTTATGAAAGCGCTGAGGTTATCCATCTCATCTAACAACGCTTTGATAGAGACCCTGGGGTCAAGGGGGACACCATCCAATCAGAGCTTGCATCCCAGGGCCACCTTATGGATTTGATCCTGTAAGGCGGCCAGGGCGATCATTATATTCCTTCGCCAGGGGTCTTTGGGTTTGCCTGAGGTTGAAGGGCCTGGGGGCCCTCAAGGCCTGAATGGTCCCTCGGGTCCAGCTGGCCCATGACACCCCTCAGGGCCTTCTGGCCCAGCACCTGTGGGGGGTAGTCATGAGAGGCCAGCTCTCAGTAGTGCTTCTGTAGGGATCGTACCAGTTCTTCAACTTGGAGTAGACGCTG
This sequence comes from Massospora cicadina, assembly GCA_022478985.1. Lineage (NCBI taxonomy): Eukaryota > Fungi > Entomophthoromycota > Entomophthoromycetes > Entomophthorales > Entomophthoraceae > Massospora > Massospora cicadina. The sequence continues at coordinate 51,825 of JAKSZP010001535.1, forward strand.
GGTCCAGGTTGCTTCAAATAGCTGGGCGTTTTGACAAAATTGCTCCTCGAGGTAGCCAGAGATTCTGCTATCCAGTACTACAATCTGATTGCAAATCTCATTGATTAATTGTCAGTTATTAAGAATAGCTTCGAAATTGTCATGCACAAAGGAGGAGGCAGCATCGTAGAAGTCATAATGTAGGAATGTAAATTCTGGGTGAGCCCTAGTTGACAGGAGATCTCCTGATGGTGTAATCTGACTAACTGGAGGAGGTGATGGATAGCGGGGTGGGCAAAGTTATAAATGTAGCATTCAGGCCCCAGGGTAAGCTCCCCAGCTGGCAATATGGCTGAGGCATAGAGGTCTCACATCATGGAAGATATGGAGGAGGCGCGGGAGCAGCTGGAGTGGGCGCCCTCAGAGTAGATGCCATTTATTAAGTGTTGATTGACATCATTGATATTCTCATACTGGAGTTGGTATTGGCTTCCATCTAGGGAGTGCAGCGAGAGTTGAAAGGTGGCACGAAATTCTAGCCTTTCTGGCTGCGAGGGTGGCGTTTCATACCGCGAGGTACTAACCCATTGTGTAATGCTCTTTGATTGACCAGTCATTTGGTCATCAAGGCTGCTATTGGTTTCCAGCCTTGTGATAGACGTTTTCACTTTAGGACAGCTTGGAGCCCCCTGTAGTGAGCACCACTTCTGTTGGTGCTACAGTCCTTCAGACTGGCACTAGGGTTCACAGTGTCTTGAAGCTGGAAAAATTGGAAAGAGCGCTGAGGAGGAAATGGTAAATTGAGTTAAAATACTGAATATTTTATTAAACTAAAAGGCTCAATGTTTATAGGGTGCATTGGGACTCAGTGCCTTTGGGATCGTCGGGGCCTCATCTGATCAGGATCTTTACTGATCTTCTGGAATGGCCTCCTCATGGGCGTCCTTAATGGATAGCATCGCTCACCTGACTGAATGGGTGGAAATGCCGCCGCACGTGACTCAGGAATAGGGGAGGAGGATCCTGAAATAGATTTAGCTCAGGTAGGTTTGATGACTGATTCAGCACGGCCTGATTCAGAAGAAGGGAATATAATTCAATTTCTATCTCAAATCCTGACACTCCCAGCCCACTGGAAGCAGCACCCCGTTTTTATGTGTCACAGCGTACCCCCTCAAAGTTGCACCCTTTTCCCCTTATTTTCTATGCCAGAAATGATCCAGCAGACCAGGGAGCTGTGCGTGGAGGTAGTGGCGGCAAGAGAATGCTGCCAGAGGGAAAGTGATGGGAACTATCCCTGGTGATAATTTTGGGTTCCAGCTGAAGAGATGGAAAATCAAATTAAATCAAGGGGCGGCAGAATCAAGCTAGTCACAGTACAATTGGGTTTGAAAACCTTCCAGGGTGCAGCCCTCCTGCTGAAAGTGGGGGTTCAACTCCAGCAGGTTTGATGGTGACAAACCCCTTTGATACCCATTGGGATTGCGCCTTCATGCCTGGCTGTGGGTGCAACCAGTAACCTGCCAAATGAAACGTTACCAATCAGCCAAGAAGAATTGTGATAGGAGAAAAAATTTGGTGTCAAGATTTGAGTGAGAGTTGGATGGCCAGCTTAAGGATGATTTGGCGTCATTTAGTTGCAAAATCTCAGTCCCCATCAAAATTGGTTAGAATTGGGATACCCTCATCCATGCATTTCCATTTATTCCCTAAGCCCTCTAGTACTTAAGACAACTTTACCCACTGGTACAGTTGTCAGTTAATTCTAAATATTTTGTTTATTATAAAATTCTCTCTTTAACCAAATTTCCAGCTCTAATTTTTTCCATTTTATGTTGCACCTGCTAACCAGTACCATGTTTACAGGGTTATGCAACAACTAGGCCTTAGTGGCCATTCTCACAACATTTCTACCTGCCTTTTGAATGGGGGTAATAAGTTAGTGGCTTGTTGGAAATGTTCCCATTTGTAGACGCCCTCTAGTATCAAGATGTCACATTATTTTTGAAAATTATTTCTCCCCTCTGGGAAAGGTTCTGTGACCTTGCTTCCCAATCAACAACTAGTGGCTCCTTAGTGCATCCAGGTCCCTCCATGAGTCCCAAGGAGTTAACTATGGCAGAATCTTATGCAACCGCGGTGGCCATAGTCTGGTTACTAGTAGGAATGGTGGTGACAGTGGTCATCAATCGCCAGCCCCTGATCACTTCACTCCCTGACTGCTATGGGTCATTTGGACAGAAATGTCTATGGGATTCTGGGTTGCTTTATGGGTGCTCACTCACCTTGACTGACAAGCCAGTCTCAATTTCATTTGCCACTTCTGTGACACTTGAGCAATAGGGCATTATGCTCATAATATGATATAAGTCATGGTGGGGATAATCATGAGTAATATAAATCAGAAAAAGTATAGGAAGAGTATTTTGATAGTTTATAAAAACTTGTGATCAGGCTTATATACCTGATCAATTGAAAATTTGCAAAGAGAAAGAGAAATTTTGAAGCTTTAAAGGAAAAGCAGACGAAAATGAATGAATGGTTAATAGGGATAAGACAAGGGGGGACACCCAGTAATAAATTGGGAATCTCAGCGGTAGCATGTAAGTGTTTTAGGTTGATTTAATGTGCCTTATGGTTTCAGTTAAGTGAAAGATAGTTTAGTCACTTTTGTAAGTACAAATGTTCTTGATGAGTGATTGGTTGGTTTATATTGATTCAATATGTTTGTTTCTTCTTAAACTATCCATGACCATCTACCAATATAAAAAAATCAAAAAGTATCATTTGGTATATTTTAAACCCAAAAGCAAAGTTAGGTAAAACATGATATTGATGAACATAAGGCTAAAAATCTATATATAAAAATCATTGTGTATGTATTTAATAAGGTTTCATATTGTTCTTAAAATAATCCTACATACATTTATATAGTTTCAAATTAAATTTTGCATTTTCAAAGCTTTCTCTATATTTTGCAGTTTAAAATTTTAAAAAAAGACTTTAATTTATACATTTTAATAAGTTTATTTATAATAAATCTTCAAGGGCTATAGAACGCTGCAGTCTTTTCTCATATGCCTAAAATATACTTTCATATAATACCCCAATTTTTAAATAAAAAACAAAGATAAGAATCTTGAGCTCATCATCAAAGCCATATGCTAATTTTTATTTTACTTTACTCTTTATCTTAGAAAATTGTATCTAATGGGGTTAAGAATTAACTATCATAAAATAGAAACACTGACATATAATTTTTCAATAAATACTCTTTCAGAACATTTTCATGGTAAATTCTCGCATTATCCATTATAAAAGTTCTGCATTCCAATATGAACAATCTTTTTCATCAAGTTACTATATTTATAAAGGAAGTTTTAAAAATCACAGCGTTAAAAAGAACCAACTATGATCTCTAAATATACAACTTCCTTAATATTGATAGCTGAATTTAAGAAACATCCAAGCCTTTGTTTACCAGTACCAGACCTTGGATATATGTTCTTTTTTAGATCTCCCATACGTGCTTCTTAGGTGTAGGTTAAAACTACGTTCATTAATGAACATATTAAATTTTTCATCTTCATCTTTAAATGTGAACTCATGAGCATATAATTATCTTTTTACTTTACAAGTTCAGAATTAACAAAATATCTAATATAACACTCTTTTTTGTGTTCTTAGAAAAGTTTTTAACACCCTACAAACAGTTTAGAAAGTCAAAGAAATATTTGCTTTCTTTTCTAAAATGTTAGCTATTTTTTTAGTATCTGTTTGATTAGATTCTATGATTTCTTCTGATATATCTATGACCACTTGATAACTTTTTTATTTATAGGACGTGACATTTTTTTTACTAAATTAATTTTTTATAAACATCAATAATATTCTAGAAGCTTCATAATTTAAAAAAAATTATACTAAAAGCTTTTTTATAAAAAACTTCTTTATTGACTTTTTTACTAAAAATTTCATGGGTCTCATTACCTACAGTTTTATTTTTACTTTCTTCCACATCAATATGGTGCATTTCACTATAATGTTTATGCTACAAAAATATCTATATAATAGGAAAGGAAAATTAGACATTTATAAAAAATGAAAATTTTAAAAAAAAGTTTGAAAATCATGAAAAGGTATATGAAATTTGTAAAAATAATACTCTGAAAACCATAAAAAACACTATGTAATACTTTATAAAGGACCTTGCCTCAGTTAAATAAAAATACTTTATATAGGACACAGTATTACATGAAAAATGAACAAAAATCAATAAAATTGGCACAAATGTATTATAGATTTTAGAAATAGTAATAGACTATCTTTTAAAAAATATACAATAATTTTAATTATATCTAACTAATGTTTAATTAAAGAATTTTTAAAATTATAAAAATTTTATTAGTGCTTATATATCACTTTTCTCTCTCGTTGCAATCACTTTTGCAACTTATTCAATTCAAGTCTGATTCTAGTTTGATAATCTCACAGAGGAGATTAGTCTGCGCCCATGTTAGGGAGCAGTTGGGCAAGTAAGGTAAGAGGAGCAGGTGGTAGGCCTGCGGCCTCAAATGTTTGAAAACGCCCCAGAGAAACTGGCAGAATAGAAAAAAATAAAAAACTGGCGGTCACTATTTCCCCAGAAATCCTTGCTTGGCAAGTGCATTGCAACCAGTACATCAACACGCCGCACTCCCAACCACTATTGTTGGTGGGATATAGAGTCTGTGTGTTTCTGGACAAAACAAACAGCTTTATGGAAAAAATTTTGTGGGGATATGCACACTTTTTCCTGACCGTGGTGTACGTTGCACCTCACTCCATGTCATGCAGTTGGCTGAACCTCAGTTTCAAAAACAAGGAGGCAGCAGATGAAGCTGCTGCAGTGTGCATAGTGATTGACCTCCCTGAAGGGCAATGGGTCATTAAAACCAAATGCACCAGATGGACAAAATCTAACCAAATTTTCCTCACATTTGACTTTTTGCCTACTATGGTAAAACGTGCCATTTTGGAGCAACACCTGAAAGATGGTCTCACCATTTATGGAAAGATACAATCTTTTGAAATGCAATGCTTCACACTGATGCCACACCTGTGTACTGGCAAAGCCATCACAGTTCTGACCCCAACTGAGGAGATTGTGAAGGACCTAACCCAGATCCCAAACTCCAAATATCAATATTGAAGGGCATACCACCCACCCTTTCTGGGTAACCGTGGACAGCGCGCCCCCCATCTGCACCCACTGTAATGCGTTCAGCCATAAGGCACATGCATGCCCCACCAAGGAGGGCATCACATTCCAAGAGCACCCCTCAGCGGCCATGGTCAGCGGAGAGGCACACTACAAACCAACCACAAGCACCAAAGAGGCTTTCCTGTGGGGAGCACAAGGCTGCTACCTACTAGTAAAACCTATCTCCCCTCAAGAGTGGAAGAAGGCCAAACAGGCCCACAGAGCCGCGGCCAAGGAAGTAGCAAAATTCACCTCCACTATCCCGCACTCCCAACACCAGGAGGACATCAAAACCTTTGTGGCGAAAGCAACTTGGGAGTCCCTCAACCAATCAGATTGAAAAGCCCATGCCAATTGAACCACCCAATCTGAGGATCCAATGGGTGACTTTATCTCACCTGATCTTTGTAACCAAGCTCCAGTTGAAACTGACTTGGGGTCCAACCTACCTGAAAATTTTTTTTGACTCAATCATTGGTGCATCAAACTCATCTGCACCACAAAAGATTTGTTCGATGTTGGGGAAACAAAAAGTGAAGGCAAAAGCCAACGCAAACCTTTCTGCTAAAATTAACAAAACTACCAATAGCGTTGCTGCAAACACCCACACTGCTGTGAAGGCCTGTGGGGATCTAGAGGAGGGTAGTGGGCCTGGGTGCCCACCCCCGCACCTAAGGTGCAATGGGGGAAACCTTCACTTTAGGGACATTGAATATCACTGGACTCAAGGTCTCACCGTCCCAGGCTAGGAAACTGAGTTTTTTTACAAAAAAATTTACCCATGGATATCCTGGCCATCCAGGAGTCCCACTGTCCATGAGGTTCTGAGGATGCTTGGAAAATCATGCTCCTTCCATCCCTATCCTTTTGGTCGGAGCACTGTGGGGTGCTAGTTCAGAAAAACAATTTTTTCAAATTTTTATTGTTGGAATCCTTCCTCAATGGCTGAGTACTCATTGTCACTTTTTCGTGGACTGACATGGCGCATGCTATTGTCAACATCTATGCCCCAATCTGTGCATGAGAGCGTCAGAAATTTTTCTTGTCGGTCAAATCCCTCCCATTACCTCAGACCCTTTCATAGTTGGTGACATGAACTGTTGGCTAAACACACCCACATACCATTGGCCTTCCTCCTTCCACGCCCCCAGGGTCACGTAGAACTTCGCGTTCTAAAGGCCACCCTTGGGTTAATGGATGCGCTGCCATGGCAAGCCCCGCTGCTCAAAAACATGATGCGCCCCCACGTCCACAATGGCCAATTAAGGTCCATGACCCGCATCAACCTTATCCTTACGCTGGCGAAATTCCAACCCCACATTTAACACTTCAAAACAACAAAAATTGAATTCTCTGACCACTGACTGGTCTTGATAACCATCCACCTTCCTGTCACAGTGGCTAAGGCCCCACATTGGTGCAAACTCCACCCTCCTGAATTCGCGTTGCCAAGATTTTCCACTTGGGTGGAATCAGCAACTTTGGCAAAAGAGTTTGTTACACCGTTTTTCATGAACCCCATCTCCACATGGTCAACCTTCAAAGAGGATACCATCTGCCACTCTCACCACCTCTCCTCCTAATGCTCACAAGCCATATTGGCCATCATTTTGCACGCTCTGGCAGAGTTGGCACACCTGGAGTCCAATATCCCAGTAACAGGCTACAGCCCTGCATGGGCCAGAAGTGGGCGGAAGCAGCTGCCCACCTCAACGCGCTCAAAAGGCAACACAAACATTGGGTTTGTGTTCAGTACAGGGCCAAACGCATTACAGAGGGTGACAAGTGCACCGCATATTTTTAAAAAAAATTTCGCACCATGCCAGAGCGTGGCCTGCACACAGGTGCAAAGATCAGATGATTCCATCGTAGATATGCCAGTTGAAGTGACAATTGAGACACAGAAGTATTACTCCAAGTTGTACTGATCTGATCCAATTCAGCCAGCCGAAGTGGTGGAATTTCTCAACTGAGCCCACATCTGCACAATTTCCTGATACCTGGAAATAATGAATTTGATTACTCCAAATGAACTATGGACAGCCATCCACAGTGCACCAAACCGGAAATGCCCAGGCCCAGATGGCATTCCATATGAATTCTATAAGAAAGTACTTTAAATATATATCCCCACTGCTGCTTGCCTCACTTAACCAGAGCCTTCTGGAAACGCGCCTCCTACCAGGAGGACAAGAGGCCTTCACCATCACACTCTTCAAGAAAGGGGACAAGCTAGACTTAGCCAACTGGCGCCCCATTTCTTTAACTAACATGGATACAAAAATTTTAACAAAAATCATGGCTAACCTTTTAGGGATCGTAGCATCTTCCACCATTTCCTTAGAACAATTCAATTTTATACCCAGAAGGTCGATTTGGGACAACGTGTACTCTGTGGCTAACGCATGCCAGTCCACAGCCTCTGGGGCACTTGTATTCTTGGATCAACAGAAGGCCTATGATAGAGTAAACTGGGAATACCTCAGGGCCTGCCTCCACCAGTTCTGCTTACCCCCTCGCTTCATCAACTGGGTAATGCTGCTCACAATATCTGCAACAATGGCAGTGCGTGGCCCTGGCTTCCTAACGGAAGTAGTCCGCCCTCAAAGGGGCTTATAACAAGGGGAACCCCTTAGCCCACTCTTATACAACTTCAGCCTTGACCCACTACTTCGAAACGTGAATGCCCAACTCACTGGGGTCCATGTACCAGGCCAAGCCCCAGTCAAGATGATGGCGTTTGCAGATGACTGTGTTCTTGGGGTGTCTAATAACAAAGATGCACGTGCACTTGAAGCTCTCAACCAGGAGTAACCACGGGTAAGTAATGCTGCACTGAACGCTTCCAAAACTGAAATCACCCTCCTTGGTCGGTATCAAACCTGCTGGGCCCCAGCAACCAGTGCCCAGCCCAGACCATCTGCACGCACACATGCTCGCCCTCCCAGCTCACCCCACACCGCCCCACTAGTGCTCCCCTTCATGCCACGCCCTACCATAGGGCCGGTCTGCCATCTGGGCGTGTGGGTGGAGGCAGGCGGGTACGCATCAGCAGTAATGGAAAGTCATATTCTAGACAACGTGACAAAGTGCATCGCCTCCCTCAGAGCCCACCCTACTTCCCTTACTGGCAGGGTTGTTTTAGCCAACTTTATGCTCCTCTCCAAAGTCTGGTTTGGAGCCCACGCCATCCCCTTCTCCCCAAGCCTTTTCAAATCCTTGTATGCCCTTTTGCAAGGATGGCTTTGGTCAGGCCGCCCACCACCAGTATGGCTAGAGGTCATGTTTGGCCCTCATCATCATGGTGGCATGGGCCTGCTTGACTTCAAAGCCCATGCTGCCAAGATCCTTGGCACCTGGATTGCGGCTGTCACCGCCCCTACGCTCCCCTCCCAACGCTGGTCCCGCGCAGCCTGCTCCAACTTCTCCCGCGCCTTGGGCCTTAACAATCCATCGAACCCTCACTCCTTGATGAAATACCTGGCTTCACACCCATCGGCCAAAGTCCTCACGGGACTAAAACCTACTACAAACAAATCCTCCTCTCCATGTGGAGCGCTGAGTGGAGAATTCATTAAAGCGGACACACAGCCCAGAGAGGCCGCCCCTCTCCTCAGTTCACACAAGAGGTACAGGGGCTACCCATCCAAGATGGCGTGATCCCCACACGACCCCATGTCCTATCCAGGGTGGACTACATGGACATGATGGACATCCCTTAATCCATTTAGACTTAGAAGACTATCTGGAAATATGCACACCATCCTCTGTTGCAGCCTCAAATCCGTTCCCATGTGTGGCGCTGCCTGAGGCGGGTGTACCATACAGCTGAGCGCTCTAACATTTTACACTCATTCTGCATCATGTGTGGCCAGTATGGAACGCTGTTCCACCGCATGGAGTAGTGTCCTACCTCTAGAGTAATATGGCGCGAAGTTCAATGACTCCTGGGCCAGGATCAAACACATCCCTTTAGTCTCTCAAGAGATATGTTTGCTTTATCAATGGCCTCCCCCTTCCACCCTCCCTCCGTGCTCTGGTGGTTGCAATCGCCATGTGGACTATCCACACGATTGTCTTGGATGCCATCGCAAGCTCCACCCCCACCCTCCCAGAAGCTGTCCACAGATTCCAGTCTCATTTGGTGGACCACTTTCAGGCGTGGATATTTGGATACCTACCACTGCGTCGCTGACAGCTGGTCTCCTCCTGGTTCCCAGTTTGGTTCATCAAATCAGAACCTTTCCTCCACACATGTTCAATTGTGGCTACGGCCTCCTCACACGTTCCCTCCCCCTCCCCATAGTGGCGTTCCCGCTGGCAACAAGAGATAGCATCGCTTCTCTTGGATGCCTTCCCTGTTCTAAGTTTTGTTTCTTTCAGGTCAAATTTGGAAGTGTCCGTCCCATGGTTGGTCTTCCTTGCAATATATTTAAATTAGTGCTTATATATCATTTTAGCTGATCATTTTAATATTATTCATTTAATTTTATAGGTTCATAGTTTTGATGACTGGTTGATAGTTTTTGGTTACTTTGATAGTTCAATTGGTTTTGGATGAGTGATTAGTGATTTTTGGTTGATTTGATAAGGCCTGTGTTTGGCTAAACAGTTGATTATTTAGATATTATAATTGGTTTAATCTGAATTTAGCCAAGTGGTTAGTGTTGGAATATTTTATAGGTTTAATGGTTTTTGAACTCATTAATGGTTTTAATCCTTGAAGAACAACACCTGCGGTTAGTTTGGGAGAAGTTCTTCTTTTAGACAAAAAATGGAAAGAAGTCAGCAGCTGTCCTCTCATAGCCCTGGGTGATTTATTTCATGTGGCAAATGAGAGGTGGGAAACAGTGACCCCTGCAAATTGTGCCTCTTCTGCCTATGCTTTCCACCAAAGAATTGGTGGGTAAATTTAGAAGGTGTTTCAGGAGGTGGCAGTGGGTAAATTATCACCAGTGGAAAGAAAGTCATACATGTCTCCAAGAGGTCTCCATAGATTTGAGTTCCCCTGGGAAAGTCAAGTTGAATTCCTACAAAAAAAGTAACTAAGTTATTTTCAGGCTTGAACATCTCCATCTGCCAATGTTCCCCGGTAATTTTTCAAACAAGCACATTCCCATCAGGAATGAGCGTGGACAACCCTTTCCCTACCAATGGAGCCAGCTGTAAGGAGAGTGTCTATAACTATCCTGTTCCCAGCGTGGTGGTGCTCAATGCACCAACACAACGCCAGGGGACTAGTCATCAGTATTATGAGGAGCATAGCCCCGCACAGAGTGCTGGAGCTCAAGTAACATAGGGCAAGGGTGATCAATGTGATATGTATTAATAAACAACAAACAAACAGCAAGACTTGGGTGGACCCCAAAGAGGAGTCCATATCCAAGTGGTGATCTGGGCTGGAGGGCTGGGGTGCCTCAGTCTTGAGGGGACCAGGGAGGCCCAGCGGTGCACTAGATGCAATAATTTAGTGCAAATTAAATGGTTGATGTTGTTAAGGACCTCCTTGAAGAGGTCTGCGCACTGGTTCGCCCAAGTTAACATATGAGAGATGGAAACAAACAGAACAATTAGAAGGAAGTTGACCAATGAGGAAGGTTGGTCTTAAGGAAACATACTTAAGCAATGGTGGTGGAATCATTGTTTAGTGGAAGTGGTGCTAAGCCCAGGTGCACCAATAAGTGCACACTTCCATCTGACAGGGTACTATACTTGGAAATTGACCAAACTAGAGTGATTGATTGAAGGTAAGGCTGACCCAAGTTGTAAAGTTCAAAAATTGATTTGGTTTCAAAACCCCGTTTGCCAAGCAACTGAAGTGAACTGTCATTATTAAGAAGATAGTTAGTGCTTTTTATGCCCTTGCTGTAACACAGGGCTGAGCATTTTGCACATCCCCTGGGCCAACCTGGGCATATATAGCCTGCACCCAGCGTTATTCCAAGGTATATTTTAAGTCACAGAGGTCCTGCAGTTTGACCTTTTTGGACTCCTGACGTCTAGTCTTATCTTTGCATTGGTTATCTCAATTATGTCATGTAACCATGAAACTTCCTATGCAGTGCTGCCGGCGGATTTTCCCTCTAGTTTGTCCTAGTACAGGGACATCTTCGTTATGGAAAAGGCCAACCATCTTCCCGCCCATTCAGAGTATGATCTGGCCTTCCAGATTACCATCAATTTGATCAAACTAATTGTTACTGAATCTTTATACAGAGCAGGAGGACTAGGCCCTGGATGTGTGGTTGAAAGAGATGCTCGCAAAAGGGTGTGTGTTTAAGAGGACCTCACCTATTGCATCTCACATAGTCTTCACCCAGAAATCTGATGGAAAGTTACACCCCTGAATAACTATGTGCAGTTAATTAATATTACCATTAACAATCCATACCACTTTCTCTCTAGCAGATGATTAGCCAGGCGATTGCTAAATCCCAGGTGCTCTTGAAGCTTGATCTTGTGAACGCATTTAACCAGCTTTAAATGGTAGAAGATCAGGAGTGGCTTATGGAAGCAATACCAGAAGAGGGATATTCCAGCTCAGCGAAATGCCTTTTGACTTGAAAAGCGCCCCATCCACGCTACAGCGGATTTTTGATGATTTGTTTGGCAACTTTCAGTTCACCTGTGTAGTGGTGTATATTGATAATATTCTCATACAGTCCCCACACCCAAGCAGCACAAAAAGGGCTTGGAGGTGGCGTTGGTGGCTGTCAGAATTTTAACCAGATGGATTCCTTTAATGATCAATTAATATTTGGGATGAAATGGCCAATTTCAGCGGAATGGCTCATTGACTGAATTTCGTGGTGTTTTATACAATTGCTTGATAGTTGCTCCTCAATTGGGTTGAGCCAAATATAGTATTCCGCTGATATTAGGAAGTTAGGTTTGGACGGGGTCAATCAATGGCCCAAATTGGTAAACAGATCACCGGCAACTAGTAGTTGAGAATGATCCAATTATATTTTTTTAAGTAAATGTCAATGGAACCTGATAATCCCGGGTTTGAGGCAGTTGAGGTTTTTTCTGGCGCCTCATATATATTAAAATGACTATCACCTGAGAAAGGCGATTCCCCAAATATTGGACAAGGAGTATCAAAACATGTCATTGGAGAGAAGCTGAGTTATTACAAGTACTCAAGTGACCAAAGCTGTTTTTGGTGCATTATCTCTAAGTCAAAACTAATTCAATATCAATTTATAAAAATTTATATGGCTCACCGGCAACTGAAGGCTGAGATGAAGCTGAAACAATAATTGCTCATCAGGAAGGACGGGGCGAGAGGGTCAACACCAAGGATTTGAGAAGCGCAGCTGTAGATAGAAAGAGTGGCTGGTTGGAAGGTACAGCGATGAGCCAATAGGTCAGCATTGGGCTTGGTAACCCTATATACATATAAATACTCGGTGTTTCCCTTTTAAAAAACATCTCTCTTTGCTATTCTCCCTTTTAATTTAAGTTTATGTATATTCTTATGGGTTGGGGTTTAGGATGGGGGATCCCCAAAAGACTCAGGTGTTATGCCAAGTGGTCAGCTGGCGCTGCTGGACCCATCGCCTAAGGCGAAATGGCAAGGGCCAACCAGTCTTCATACTGATTGGACTGCCAACCAGCTGAGCCCACTGTCACAGAAAAGCAATTTTACAATAGTGGTGCTCACTACATGGGCCACTGGTCAACCGTAGTACAACGGCAACTAGGGCATCATGACGAGTCCTCTCTCATTATGCCCAAATTTAAAAGGATTTTATAACAGATACTCTGAGAAACAATGGAGACATCTAATGAGGAACCAGAACAATTCATGGTGACGGAACTGTGGGGACGAGGAAACTAGAATGTAAATGCAGTTAGCTTCTTGTCCCACGTTGGAGTCAGACTAACAGGGCAGGTACACTAATGTTTCCTAAGCAACTTCAGGGTATAATGGAATGGCTCATGCAGGGTTACCGCTTCTATGAAGATGAAGTGGGGGAACATTCTATGATTTTGTTTTGTAACCAACGGAACGAAGAATCTAATTATGAGTTGTATATGTATTACCTCGATGATACACCAACAGGGTTTTCTCGCCGGCTCAGTTCACATGGAGCTGAGGAATACCTGGTTGTGTACGTTCAGCCTTTGATCCTCCAATTACTGTGTCCGTTGGCCTAACATAACATTGATATTGGCAATGTCATGCGCTTTGTGCAGGCACAACAGAATGCACTCACCTTTTACTTGAACGCCTTGACCAACCTTTCTTAAAAATTCAGAAAACGTAAGTGCATGTAGACAGTCATGTTGTGGAAATCTGCCATCGCTTGGATAAATTAGTTTCACACTTGAATAATGAGTTGCTCAAGAGATAGGTGAATTGTTAGTCTGGCGCAGGCTTTCAGGTGATTAGATATGGGATTTCATGATGCTGGGTAGTAACACCAAGCGTTTTATGGTGGAAATGTCCAAATGGGTGGAAGGAATCGACAAAGAAGTGGCTCAGATTAGAGACCAGGTTAACCTGTAGAGTGGCGGATAACTGACCATGTTGACACAGTGGCAATTGAGCTTAGTAAACTTTATGCTTAGTGGAGTAACCAGCGGACAGATGACAATCTGACCAGCTCTTTTTTGGCGGCCACAAAATACAGCCAATTTCTAGAACGGATCAATCAACTGGAAAGTTCCAGTCAGGCGTCTTGGGGATGAGCCATTACTCCTCTGTTCAGTAAGATGGTGAAGTATACTGATATGTGAGTACTCTTAGATAACTTTAATGGTCAAATGAGGAGTTATTGTGGGAATTAGCCACTCTAATCAATCAAGTGGACAAAGCTAACTCACAACCGCATGACATTGGTCAGCAGAATGCAATAATACAAGGCACATTGGAGGCTGTCCTTTTAAAACTTCAAGAAATTGAGTGTAAGCTAGACACAGAGAAAGAATCCCGTTGTGAATTATATAAGATATTTGAAGAGCTTAGGCAGTGGGTCAGAGACTGGCGGTCTCAGTGATATATGGTCAAAGCGGAGCAGATAATAGACAAACTGTTAGATGAACAGACTAGTGAGGGAGGTAAGGTTGCAGTCAGCGGCGAGTCTGGTGAAGAATACTATGGATTGGCCAGCATCACCCCCAGGGGTTGCAGAAGTCCCTCACCGCAATCCAACTTCTTTTGGTCTACTATGACAGATTTGCATCTGTCCTCACGACCCTATTCTTGCCCTCCAGGGGATGCTCCCCTTGGCCAATATGAACCTAACCCTCTGTTCCCTAAGCCCAAAGCATGGAGCAGGGTTATTTTGTTCAGATCGAGAAGTTGCCACCTTTCAGTAATAATTTGAACATGCACAGATATTTTAAATGGTTCAAATTTGCAATGGAAGGAGCATTGGATCAGCGGAAAGTGAAAATGTTGTTATCCACTTGGGGGTGTTGAGAGCTTTGACCAGGCCACATGTTACCTAAAGAGTAGTGCTGTAACATATCAAGAGGTGAAAGAGATTGTGCTCCTTCTCTTTGGGGGAAAGACGAAGATGGCACAGCGAAAGGCCAAATTCCTGACAATACAGTTTTAAAAGAACGAGTCCCTGGTGGAGTTTGCAGAGCAGTTCATGGCGGAAGCTCATGTGTTAGTGGGAGCTAAAATCTTTACCAATGAGGACATGGGCATAGCAATGACGGTGGCGGTTAAGCTATATCAGGAACTGTATAATGCTATGACCCACATTCTTCAAGAAGACGCGGAGCTTTTATAAATTTTTGACTCCTTACGCCATCTCTCCATCAAATGTAGTGCTCCCAATGTGAACAGGAAAGCCCCTGAAATTTCCACCCAATCCTCATCGAGAAATGGACCAAAATAACCTGGCTATAATCTGTTGGGCAAAAACTCGCCACTCAATATGTTGGCGGGTCCTTTCCGCCCTCTTTATGCACAACTGGCCCATCCCCACCTAATTAAAAACTCTTTGGTTAATTTTTGACCTGGACCTTCAGGCATTATCCATAGATGGGAGCTATTTACAAATACTTTTTTCTCATTCAGCCAAAAAGGCCACTATTCGGCTAACTGCCCAGGCAACCTGCATGTTCATGCAGTATCAACTTTATTGATTGAATAGGGAAAAGCTCGAGTAGAGTAGATATGGGATGCTCTAACTCTCCTGAACCATATTTATTTGTCCCTGACAATTCCCATTAGTCTCGTTGTAATGGTCCCAGTACCTATCCTAATGACTTATTATATCAACATCCTCCCCACAATATCTAAGCCTCAATTCAAGAGAGCGACAATAACCCTTTAGGACCTTAGTTTCTCCAAGATGTGCAAAAGACGTATGCCAGTAAACTCCTTGAACAAAACGGCGCAAATGAAGTTGGACCCTTACCGGATGGTGACTAACTAGTGGGGGTGAACGTTGCAATTCCAGTAGAAAAAATTTCCCAGGAGTATTCTCATGTCGGCTCTGTTATTGCCACTTATCTTGATAACAAAACTTCTTGGATGTTCATGTAATAAACACCACTGGTTCTTCTTATTTTGAAGTGCACCTACTGTGATATTTTTGTTCAGAACACAAAAATCTGAGCTATTATATATACTGGTGCGCCAGTTAATATAAACTCCACTAAATTAGTGGCTAAGATTCCTCTGAAGCCTGATGTGGAACACAGAGTAGTGTATGGGACTGCGGGGACACAGAGCACTGTGTCAGAGAAAGCTTACAGCGCGTTATCTCTGAGATTTTGCTCAGTCAGGGCTTCCGCCACAGCGGTGGTTCTGCCTATTAACAACTACAACCTGTTGATTGGAGCTTCATTTATGCGGCGATTTGGAACAGTGGGGAAATATGGAGTAAGAAACATTTAGTATCCTGGGACAACAGATCCTCATCTACTTTACCTCCAATGAAGTCCCAAAGGATCCTATCCGCCTCAGTCAGATCAATTTGGCGTACAGTGATGGTGTGATTCCTATTCAATATTGACGGATGAAGCGGAGGACCAGATCCCTCCCTAACTGGATCTACAAGTACAAGGTATTCTGCTACTTGCTGAGAGTGCTTTAAGCATACCTTCTGGGCATCATTCATATTAGGGACGGAGCTTGAAATAGACATCCCAGAAGGTCATATAAAAATTATGGGGCACTGACAGCAATCCCATTTAAAAGTCCCATGTGGCCCCTGGGTTATTGTTACAAGGGCATGTATAAGTGAAAGCATTAATAGTGAACCTATAGAAGGAGTCTATGACGGTAAAAGGCAACAAGTGGTGGATTATTTACACCTGACACTTATTGATGAGGTTCATTGTATTCACGACTTCAGCTCTTGGAAGGACCTTAACCTACTGGTGAAATCCCCATTTGGTGTAATGACAGTGGTTCTTCAGGAATCTGTGGATGGGCTGTCGGAGAGACATGAGGATAGGGTGATGTCCCTGTTCAAAAATACTGAGTAATTTTTGCACCCACCAGCCATGATTTGAGATGTGCGCGGGGGTTATGCATTGGGTGGACAAAGTCAATCACCCCCATCCATTCACGTCCTATTTGGCGCTTGAAAGCTGCAGAGGAAGTTTTCTCTAATGAGGTAGACCAATTATTCAAACAGGGGATGTTAGAGCCATCCAAGGGTCCATAGGCATAGCCAGTGTTGATTGTCAAGGAAAAAGATGGCACCAACAGGGTAGTCATTGACTATTGGAAGCTTAATAGCATTACAATGAAAGATTCCTGCCCCCTCCCACGGATTTATGACGCTTTATAGACTGGGAGAGGCTAACTATTTTTCTGCAATGGATCTGATATCAGGGTATTGGCAGATTGAGTTGCCAGTGGTGGAACGGAGAAATGTGCTATAATCAAATTGAAGGGGTTATTCCAACCTATGCGTATGACAAAAGAGCTATGTAATGCCCTGACTATGTTCCAGCGGGCTATGGACACAATCTTAGGTGTTTTTGAAGCTGTCCTGTGTTTTAGTCTATCTTGACAATATCAATGTGTTCTCTTGGATGTTCATGGAACATCTGGACCATTTGAAACAAATGTTTTACCATCTTGCTGATGCTAACATCAAGAGCAAGCCTCGTAAGTGTCATTTTTCAATAAACAATTGAGTAACCTTAGGATCGTGGTAGAAACAAAAGGGCTTGAACCTCAGTTGGAGAAGGTGGAAGCTATAAGTAATATGACTTGGCCTAGCAATAAGCGAGATATCCAATTGTTTTTGGGGTGGTCAGTTATTACCAGCAGTTCATTCCTAACTTCAGTTCTATTGGAGTACCGCACTTTGAGTTATTGAAGAAGAACTCTACCTTTGACTGGACTGAACGATGTCAAAACGCTTTTGATGTCTTGCAGAACGCGTTGGCAAGCGTGCCCATTTTTGAATATACCAATTTCAAAAAGGAATTATAGTTCAAATGGATGCATCACTTTCCGCTGTAGGCAGTATTATCCCAGAAGGATGATGACGGCGTAGATCACCCTGTCACGTTTTGCAGCTGAAGCTTAAACTGTTATGAACAGAATTACATGTGACCGAGTGGGAGTGCTTAGTGGTGATATATGCTTATGAACAGTTACAGGTATATCTCCATGTGGTGAAATTCCAGGTGGTAATGGATCGTTCATCTTTGCATTGGCTGCAGAATCTCCATGAATCTGAAGTACAGCTCGCGTGATGGGCTTTGAATCTACAAGCATATGATTTATATATAGTACACTGGCCAGGGCGAAACATCAGAATGCAGACTGTCTCTCACGATTACCAACAGTTGCCATCATGGCGATTAGGCCAACATCATGTATTAGAAGATTATTGTGAGCAAATATCACAATGAGCCGCCACAGGTGATCAAAGTGCTAGATGAGTTTAGACGGAATACCTTCTTGTGTAATGAGAATTATATAAGTGAATTGGAGAATTGATGCTAAGCTTTCCATAACCCTCAGCCAGGCCAGAAATTATCTTGGATGCACATAGGGCGGTAGATCATGGAGGTTTTCAGAAAACGCTATAGTCCTTGAGACCCCATTACTATTGGGAGAGCATGTAATACGATGTGCTTGAGATAATTGCTTGTTGTCACCAGTGCCAAGTGGAGAAACCTTTATACAAGAAGACCACCTACAAGATAGTTAAGCATCGTTTTGCATGAGATACTGTTTCTCTTGATGTGGTAAGACCCCTGACAACTGGCGCAAACTTATCTTAGTATATATTAGTAGCAATTGATCATTTGACAAGATAGGTGGAAGCAAAATCGGTCAATAAATTAGGGACTTTCACCACCGCCAAGCTTATCATGGAGTGTGTCATACAGTGACATGGATGTCCGCAATTTATCCTCATGGACAATGGAAATAATTTCATGTCGCATATCCTGCCCAAATAGAACAAATTGATGACAATCCGCGGGGTCTTAACTACACCCTACCACCCTAAGATCTAATGGAATGGTGGAACTGATCAACGGAACATTGGTAAACATTATCTGCAAGCTTGTAAAGGATCGGCCCTCTGAATGGAGTACCCTCTTATCCACCACCATCTTTGCATATAATATCAGCTACCACTCGTCAACCAGCAAAAGTCCCTTCCATTTGCTCTATGGTAGACATACGCCTTTTCCCGCATTACTCTACTCCTGTGTTGAGGATACTGGTGGAGTAGAACTGCAACGTTATCTGACAACTTAATGGACACACTAATAAAACTACAAAAGGAAGCTTATTCTACTAGCTTAGCTAAGAAAATTTGCAATCAGACGGATGACCAAAGTAGATGTAACAGACTCCCACAGTTTGCTGTAGATCATGTCTTATTCTCTGACCAACATGTACTTGAAAGGAAGAACAAGCTCGCTAACATCTGGACTGTTTTAAATAATTGGAAAACTGGTATTGATGCATACACCATTAAGGAACCTGTGGGTGGTCATATTATCAACTGAGTTCTCACAAAGTTCCTCTAAGCATACAAACAATAGGAGCTTATCATCCAGTCAAGGTGTGAAAATAGTATCTTTCTATATTGACATGAACCAATTTTGCAGGAGGGCCCAAGCAAGGGCCCACAAGCATGAAAGGGCAGCGGTGGTTAAAGATACCAATCATTGGCTTGATGGACGGTTGTTGCTAAACCCTTGGAAAATGTTAAGGACATATTGACGCTTAGGAGGATTATCTGTCCATCAGAGAGGGCGTACAGAGAGGCGCCATCTTTGTTAAAACCAGAGATATAGTTCATTTTCCGTTCAAAATCCTGAGTACCTCCATAAAATCTCAACAAATGATTTTAAGATTTAAATTTATTTTTGATTTTTGTGGTATATATTACAGATATTAGAAGACAAAGTTGTCCTAAACACCTTCATCTGGTTGTATTTATGTCAGGAAGTGAAAATATGGAGAATTTGCTCCCATGGATTGTGGGTAGCAGGCTATCCACAGGCCTATTTTGAGAATCTCAGCCCCCGATATTCCCATCAGGGCCCATTCTAGAACGTTTGTTAGGTACCCTAGTCGTTATGGAAACTTTCTGCATTTAATTTCATCTATTAGGGACAAATAAAACTTGGTATTAAGTGTCAACTTTATTACAAACTTTTATATTAAAATTCATTAAATGTTTTATGGTGACTTCTGATTCGCTCAGCTGCTGCTCCCCTCAACTCTCAAAACTTAAATTTATGGCGTAATTCAGATTAACAGCCCTGATTCCCTATGCCGCCCTTTGCTGAAGTTCTTAATGTTGCCACTTTTGACATAGTTTGGCTTGCAGCCCCTGATTTTCTGAGCTTCCCTTTGCAATTGTTTTCATCTTTTCTTGTATTGGTGGTGTTGAATGGTTGATTGGACCTAAATATTGGGTAACTTGATAGGGGAAATAATAATATTAGCTGATGCTAATTTATTATGTATCATATTAAAATAATCAGCGATTATGAGCCAAAAATATCCTAAGTATATCCAAACTTGAGATCTGCAGCCTAGCGAAGACACTTTTTTATCATTTGACTATGATGACATGGGCCTGGGGCTTTGTTGGTTAAGTTGGACTTAATAATAGTTGACTTAATATCCTAGGCTCATGGGTTTTGTTGGTCTATGTCAAAATTAGATTTTAATGTCAATTAAGTTTTAATTAAATTATTACTGGTTAGTGGTATGAATCACCGTGGTATGTGCTACCAATTGCTTTAGAGCATTGATTCAGGTATTTGAAGACGCATCAGAAATGATGTCTTGCGAAATATATGAGTTTGACATTGACCCTGAGGCCATGTGAGATGCCCTTGAGTCAAAAGGATTGTAAACCCTCAGATGAACTTATTATTTGTTCCTCTAGATAAGTACCATTGAGAAGTGAGGCGTCATGGGTAAGCTGCGGTTAACATCAAATCCTATAAATTATCTCCAAGGATACTAATTAAATACAATCAATTATTACCACAAGTTTATAGTTTAATATAAAAGCTTTTTTTATTTAATACTTCTACTTTGTTTAAGTCAAGAATTTACTTGGGATCAGAAGTATAAGGGCAGAGAGACATTTTCAAGTAACAGCAAAAGGCTACAGCTTCAAAGTGTCATTTTCAAGGAGTTTATATCTTGATTATTGCCATCGTCTGGTCTATTGTATCCATACAATAGACGCTTGAAGCTCCAACTTATCCCAGAAGAAGAACCAGCCCATATAAAGTGGACCAAAGCTTCAACAAATGGTGCTCATGGCTGGGAACGCAGATGGTGACCACGCTGAGCAGGGGAGCAATCCCTGTCTATATCAATTTTTTAAGGATGAATTTACAAAATTTCAAGATTCAGCGTACATAATGAGTCATCAAATTGATAATCTCGCTGAAGAAGTTACTTTTATTAATGAGGCAAATAATGCTCTACATAAAGAAGTGAATAACTTAAAGAAATTAATTAGAGAGAAAGATCAAGTGATTTCTGTTTTAAAATTTCAAATGACCAATCTGAATGAGAAAATTGCATTACTGAAGGATTGATACAATGATCAAAGACAGCACGCCCAAAGCAATTATACTGACAGTGATGTTTCTGAATATTATGAGATTAATTCTGGGCCACGTCAGCAATTGACACGTATAATGTTTGCTTTGGCCAACCCAAGTTCCTCTAACCGTGGTGCAGTACCTCAGCGCCTTGATACGCCTGGTTCAAGCCAGCAGAGAAGTAATCGCAATACTCATGAGCAGAAAAATGATTATTACAAACTATCAAAACTGCCTGATTATAATAAAGATGGAAATATAGCCACATTTATCAATTGCTTTCAAATGGCCATGTATGAGGCTAGTGACCATAACAAAGTGGCCACTATGATCAACTGCTTAGATGAATGGAGTATCAAGTTAATTATGTCTTATTTGGATGAAAACCCAACCTATGCCAAAGTCAAAGGGACCGTGCTTCATGAATTTGAAATCCAGAACAAATGCCAACTAGAAAATCCAAATTCATGAATATCAGCTTATAAGAAAGATGATATGATTGATGAATTTGCGGATCAATTCTATTGTGAAGGTCAAGTTCTCTTAGGCTCAAAGGCTATGATCAATTTTAATGCTAAGATTGCATTACAACATGCAGTACAACCTTACCAAAATTTGTCAAACACAGTATTGCCTGCTTTTGTGCAAAACCTTGTACGTCTAAATTGGTTGATTATCTGCGTGGACGCTCACAAAATTATGTCTCTCCCAATACTGGATACAGATCAGGACCTGCTGCATCTGATGGAAAACCCTACAATACCAATAAGAATACTGACAGTGATCCACATGTGAAAATGAGCAAAGTTAAAATATAAGGACCTCGCGCCCATTAAATGAGATTACTTGCTATAACTATAGTTGTAAAGGACACTTTGCTTCCCAATGCTGTCTGCATAGTGTTAATGTAGTCCTTCTGGATAATGCGCAGGTGGATGGAAAAGAACAAGCACAATAGTTGCGGGACGCTATATTGTGCCAAAAACACCAGTCCCACCTGACCAACAAAAAAATGCAGGCCACAGGGCTTGATTACCAACAAAATAAATTCTATTTTAGAACCAAATGAAGAATTTATGAATGTACATGCGGTAACCCATCTCAGATTAAGGTTGTCATACCTGAAGCCTCTAAGATAGTTACTAAACTGTATGTGCAAAATATGCTTGAGAATATTCCAGCTGAGGGGCTGAGCAATGCAGCAGATACCCCATGCTTGAAGGGGTGAATATAGCTATGCAAATTGACACATTCATCAATGAATGTCCTAACATTATATATATGCTGAAGCATACTCTTAACTCTTTGGATTCTTCCCATATCCACTTAGTAAGCTCTAATGATTCTTATTAAAAAAGAAGAAAAAGATGAAAAAGGAAAAATGAAAAAATAAAACATATAATAAAAATAAAAAAATAAAAACAAAAGTATAAAACTTATAAAAATAAAAAACAATAACAATTAAGAAAAAATGAATTTAACTCATAAATTATAAAGCCTCATCACCACTGGGGCTAAATGACCCTTCTTTGGGAGGGGAGGAGAGTGAGATCAAAGCCAAGGGGGCCAGTTTAGGTTCACCAAAATTGCTGTAGTTGCAGCAGGTGTAGAAGTTAAACCTTTGGAAAATTTCGAAGCATAGCTGGTTGAACCAGCCTAAGAAATGAAGGCATAATGCCTGAGAAACTGTAGCATGCAGCATGGAAGTGTGGAATTTAAGAAAAAAAGTTAATCCAGGGCCAAAAGGCTATTAACGTAGCATCATATTCTGAAGGTTGAGAAAAATTAGATGTTTGACCAAGGAAGAAAATACCCTCCACTTTTATCCAGTCAAGGAGGGGGAAGTGTTGAATGGTTGACTGGACCTAAATCAATGGTTAATTTGATAGGGGAAATTATAAATAAGCCGATGCTAATTTATTATGTATTATATCAAAATTATCAGAGATTATAGACCAAAAATATCCTAAGTATATCTAAACTTGGAATTCATGGCCTTGCAATTCCACTTAATAATATTGACTAAGATGATATGGGCCTGGGGGCTTTTTTGGTTAAGTCAGACTTAATAATAGTTGACTTAATGACCCAGGCTCATGGGCTTTGTTGGTCTATGTCAAAATTAGTTTTTAATATTGATTGACTTTATTATTAAATTAATTACTAATTAGTGGTATGAATCACCTTGGTATGTGCTACCAATTGCTTTAGAGGAGCATTAGTTTAGGTATTTGCAGACGCATCAAAAATGCTGTCTTGAGATATATATGAGTTTGACACTGACCCTGAGGCCATGTGAGATGCTCCAGAGTCAAAAGGCTTGTAAACCCTTAGATGCGCTTATTACGTGTTCCTATGGCTAAGTGTCATTGAGGAAATGAGGCGTCATGGGTAAGCTGTGGATAACATCAAACCCTATAAATTATCTCCAAGAATACTAATTAGATACAATCAATAATTACCACAAATTTTTAGTTAAATCCAAGCTTTTTGTATTTATTACTTCTATGTTGTTTAATTCAAGAATTTACTTGGGATCAGAAGGATAAGGGCAGTGAGCCATTGTCCAACTAACGACAGAAGAATGCAGCTTCAAAGTGATATTTTCAAGGAGTTTATATCTTGAATATTGTTACAGTCTGGTCTATTGTATCCATAAAATAGACGCTCAAAACTCCAACTTATCCAAGAAGAAAAACCATCCCATCTAAAGCAGGCAAAACTTCAACAAGTAAATTTGATTTGGCAGCCTTTGATTGGCCTGATTGCCAATTACGTTGGCTCTTGCCACCTCCACTCCAAGGTTTAGTCAATTTGTTAACATCTGATTTATCAGAATACCATTTTTGAGGGTTGTTGCCCTCAAACTCTACAATTTTATCATTATCAATATTAAGAGCTCTGATCTCCACCTTAGGGGGGATCAGGGCTATAGGACGTCAGGCAGCACCTTGATCATCACATCATCCTTAGAGGAGAGCCTCCTACGCCCTCAGCCTTCCTCGACCTGCTGAGTACAGTTGGTACAGTGGTCAAAAGATTTAACTGAGGTCTTCATATTCCCATAAGGGAATATGGAGGTTTTGTGGAGATCTGACAAAGGCGTGATCATCACATCACCCCTCTAAGATACAGTCCTAGGTGGCGGTGGTGGCAGGGATTCTTGGCTTAGGCTTTCTAACTTTTGAGGCAGATATGGGCGCTTTAGGAGTGCTTTGGACAGTTAAATTTTTCTGGCCTGCTGGCGGAGCTGGGCTATTTATCCACACACATTTTTGATCTTTTAAGCATACAGACAGCTAGGCAACATGGGTCCCTGTTGGGAACTTCTTGTCAGGGTGAGCAATATGGGGTACAAGGGTTTGGTGGCTGGAATGCGGGTTGTTGGAACTTAAACTCTTGACTGGGTATGTTGTTAGGAGTGCTTCTGTGAGTGTGTCAGTCAAGATGTCCTTTGGGGTGAATAGAAAGGCAACTCACTCCCTTCTGGGAAGGTGATGACAACCATGACCATAACTGGGACAGGAGAATAGTTGTCATGAGTAAGTAACAAGCCCAAACGCAGGCATGTTTTCCCTCACAAAGCTTAATTGTTGCCCACGTGGAAAGAGGAATGGGGTATAAAATTTATCTTAATGTGACATACAGGATCTTTCCATACCGTCATTAACCAATTTGGTAGGAGGGCCCAGGCAAGGCCCACAAGCATGAGAGGGCAGCGGTGATTAAAGATCCCATTTGTTGGCTTGATGAATGGTTGTTGCTAAACCCTTTAATAAAGGTAAAGACAATATTGAAGCTTAGGAGGATTGTCTGTCCACTAGAGAGGGCGTACAGAGAGGCAGCACCTTTGTCAAAACCAGAGATATAGTTCATTTTCCGTTCAAAATCCCTGAGTACCACCACAAAATCTCAACAAATGATTTTAAGATTTTAAATTTATTTTTGATTTTTGTGGTTAACATTACATATATTAGAAGACAAAGTTGTTCTAAACACCTTCATCTGGTTGTATTTATGTTAGGAAGCGGGGGATATGGGGGAATTTGTTTCTGTTGAGTCTGCAGGCCTATTTTGAGAATTTCAGACCCTGATATTCCTGTCTGGGCCCATTCTAGACCGTTTGTTAGGTAATTAAGGCGTTACGGAAACTTTATCATTTAATTTCATCTATTAGGGGCAAATCAGAGCTCAGCATTTCAATGTCAACCTTATCCCAAACTTTAAAATTAAAATTCATTAGAATTTTCTGGCAACTTCTGATTCGCTCAGCTGCTTCTCCCCTTGACTCTCAAAACTTCCATTTATGGCGTAATTCAGCTTGGCAGCCCCTGATTCGCTAGGCTACCCTTTGCCATAGTTCTTGACGTTACCACTTTTTGGCATAATTTGGCTTGGAAGCCCCTGATTCGCTGGGCTGCCCTTAGCCATTGTTTTCATCAATTCTTGAATCAGAGGATTTTGTGTTGGTGGCCTTTGATTGGCCTGATTGCCATTTATGTTGGCTCTTGCCACCTCCACTCCAAGGTTTAGTCAATTTGTTGGCATCTGATTTGTCAGAATGCCATTTTGAGGGCCATTGATCTCAAACTCTATAACTTTATCATTATTAATATTAAGGGCCCCAATATCCACCTTAGGGGGATCAGGGCTATGGGACAGTCAGGCAGCACCCTGATTGTCGCAAGGATAGGTAATGTCAAAAATTGATATGACTGTATGATAAAACATATATCCAGTGGATTGTATTTATGAGTTGAGATGAGCCTCAAGATTGTGGAAGATTATGTCAATGTGGAGAAAATTGATTGAGGTACTAATAATTTGGTGAATCAAGGGCATTCCACCGAAGCCTCAATGATGGGATGAAACCCCTAAAATTATAGGGAATAGAGAGTTACTAGGCTGATGGATCAAAATCTCCCAAGACATTTGAAAAATGATAGCTGAATGGAAGAATGGAAGGGGGAGGTTTTTGAAGTGGTTGATTTGGTAAAGTTACTGTCTTTTAATTCATTCACTTTCGGTCAAATCATAGTTTGAAATTTAGTAAAACAGCTCCACTCATCATCGCCATATTCAAGTTACCTATGTCAATGCATTTGACGCCCGCTGCCCCAATGTGGGGCAGTGGTGCGCCACCTCCTAATGTTTTTCAGCTATTGCCAAAACGTGCTTGGGCTGAATCAGCTAGCCCCCAAATTCTTTAGCACGCTATGTCCCGCATAAGGACTTAGCCTTACATCTTGACCAAACCCAGGTGGTGCCACGCTGCCCCCTTATGCTCCCCCAGAGCAACATGCAATTTGGCCTTCAGGTTGAATATGGCAAGTTGTTCCCCTGTTCAGATAAAGCCATAATTGAATTAGCCCAGGCTGTTATGCAGCCTGAAGGCTTCAATGACTTCTGCCCCTTCAAGGGGTATTTTGACCTTGGCTTCTCATGCGATGTTGATGCTGCAGTAGAAGCTACCATCCCCCTGGTGTTCCAGGGCCCCTCTACCAACTACTCATATCCAGTTGCCCACTGATACCACTCTTGTGGTTCAGTTCGCAGGCCTCCCTACCCACCTACCACCCAAAATTTTAATTAAGGAAATTTTTCTGAATTATCAGAATATGGTTCTGATCCCATGATACAATTTGTGGTTCCCAATGGAGCCACTCGCCTTGCAGGCCCCCATGCCTTTGTAACTATTCATCCAGAATCAACAGAAATAGCCCTCTTAATCCTCCCTCACACTATTATCCTCTCTGCCCCAGACCATCCTTTTTGGGCTCAAGTGGATAGAGGGCTCACCATTTGCCCTACCTGTTTTGAACTGGACCATTCGAAATGGCGCTGTCCCTCCATCTCACGAGCCATGGAATCAATGCCCGACTCTTTGCACAATGAACCCATAGCAGATCCAATAACGTTTTTTAAATGGGGCACTATCCTTCCCCCTCCCCCTAAGTGGTAGCTACAGCAACCACTGAATCAACCAACCAAAAATTACCTCAACAAACCTCTTCTCCTGAACCCACCAATCAGGAGCCAGAATGGACTAAAGTAAGGTCTAAACCATCATCCCAGCCACACGACACAGATAATCCATATGTAAAAAACCCAATCAAATTCAACCAAAATACATGGGATTATATGGTTGAGGTTGATGAATCGGGTGAGCTTATCCCTGAATCCAAATGGGCTGGGCCACTCCATTCGAAATATACCTCAATAATGAATATGTGGCCCAATTCTCAAAGCGCCATTATGTGCCTCGCCCTGATTCCACCCCATTCAAAAGTAACCACCAACTAGCTGAAGAGGCAGTTGCCTCCCCCAAATATCGCCCAACCCATAAATTCATTGCAAAATCAGTTGCAGTATTGGCTACAGGCCTGCCACCTCCTAACCTACCTAGTACCATGCTTCCAAAACAGAAAACAGATCTTCTCCAATACTATCAGGCGGCAAGTTCAGCATTTCAAAAATTTGCGGCGGTTGCAAAGTTTGGACCCAAAACCCACATTACCTACAACAACCTTACAACCATTTCCACCCTACCTAAAGTACGCCTTGAGGCTGAAAAGACACTTACAGACTATATTGCCACCCTCCTCATCACACACATTGAGTTGCAAGTACCCATTTTGTTATCTCAATCCCCATTTCCATGATGCGCCCACACTAATGCTATCAGCTTTGTGCCACTACATGTCCACAACAGATGAGGAAGGAAGACCTCCCAATCCCCCTTCACCCACCGCCATGGATGTATAGCAGTTTCCGCTTCTGACTTGGTTAGTGTTTTGTTTGAATTTTGCATCAATTTGAGCAGATCCATCTGTCTCGTTTTGACTTTATTTTATCTTATTTTATTTTTAAGTTTTAGCTTTGTTGAGAATTGGTAATGTCCGACCCTGGTCGACTTGCCTCAGTTAAATATAAGAAGTGGTAAAGTTAGCAGATATAGTCTGCGTTATATATATAATGAAGGGAGTTGGTTGGGGCAATAGCTCCATACTATATATATCGTTATTGTTTTTCAGAAATTGGCGATCTTCATATTCTCAGTCTGTTACTCAGTGGTGTGGGAAGATCAGCTTTTGTTTCATGACTGAAGTTGTGTGCTTACACAACTCTGGGATGAAGTCATCTGTGCTCACCATGATCCCCACTGGTGGGTCACCCCAAGCACAAGAAGTGCCTCAATCTGGGCCGTGGAAGCTGCAGCTGCAGCTGCCCCTGCCAATACCCTCCTTCACCAGTATCTCCATGGGGTGATGGAACCCCTAGTCAAGGGTATTCCTATCCAAAATTTCCCTCCAATTTCGATGAAGATGCAAAATAAGAAATTGAGCAGCTTATTTTGGTGCAAGCCGCGCTTGCATCAATGCGGCAAAAACTTCTCTTTTCAACCCCAATTATCCCCAAACCCGCCAGCGCATCAAGTCTTTAACTTGTGTGCCAGCTTTCAACACTTTCACTAAGCATCCACTTAATCAATACGTTGAGTTGATGGACACCGCTGGCCTCATAATTGAAGAAAACTCACAACTATACCTCCTTATGCCCCATTTCACTGATGCTCCCACCCCAATGCTATCCGCCATGGTCTGCCAGCTAAAGCGGGCGCCAGACAAAAGTTTCCTAAAAGCTTCCTCGCCATCTGATATGGCTTCCTAGGATGATAACTTAGGGGCTATATTGGAAATTTTCTTTATTTACATTAATCTCTTTGTTTGGCTCAATTGCAAATAAAGATGCATGGCGGCTCCTCCTTTTGGGTTGGTCACCACTAGTGCTAAAAAAAGAAGTGTCTCAATCTGATAAAACGAGCATTCAATTGGCTGGGCTTCTCCATGAATGTTCCAGTGTGGATCATCAGTTGCATGACATGTGTACGCGCTAAGTTGGATCAATCAGGGAGTAATGGCCTCTTGCATCCCCTGCAGCAGGCTCATGGCCATAGACTTTTATGTCCATTGAATTCATTGTTGAGCTCCCTGTTCCAATGAGTTTGACGCAATTATGGTGGTAGTAGACCGCTTTATGAACTTCTTCCTCTTTATTCATTGTATGTCAATCATTACTTCTGAGGAGAAAGCTCAGCCTATCATTCACCATGTTTTAAATGTTAAAAATACCCCATGATGTGGTAAGCAATCAGGGGCCGCGGTTTATGGCAAAGTTCTAGACTGCTGTTTTGGTTATCTAGAAGGCTCAGCCCTGCCAGTCTATGGCATATCATCCCCAGTCAGACAGCAGATGGAAAGTTAACCAATGCCTTGAACATTTTCTCCGCTGTTATACTTCTGCTGCGCAGGATACTTGGGAAGCTGATATTCCCCTGGCGCAGGTTGCATACAACAACGCCACTTATTATTCAATGGGGTTCTCCCAGTATGAGGATATCTTGATTTACAACCCCTCATACCTTATCAGCCTGTGCCCTCCCCTTAAAGCCCCCACCACAAAATAACAAATGAGGTGTATCTGTAGTACCCAATCATTTGTTTAGGAGCACTTGACAAAGGCATTTAGTGATTTAAAGTAGTTTATTGCTTGCAAATATCTGCCCATCTATGAGATTATGGTGGAGTCACGGGTGATGCTAGATATATTACACTTGCAGTAAAAGGTCCCCTTGCAGAAGTTCACAAACAAGCGTTCTGGTCCTCACTTGGTGGAGGAGGATCTCAGCAATTGGGCCTTACAGTTGGTCCTTCCCCACCATTGGAAACAGAACCTGGTCTTCCATTCTTCTCAATTGTCCCCACTTCTTGGGCAAGAACTGGCTAACCTAGAACCTGTGGTGATCAAAGGGTCAGAGGAGGCGGAGGTGGAGGCCACTTTGGCATCGTGAAAACCATGTCACTCAGTGCAATATCTGGTGGCTTGGAAGGTATCCCTTCATATGAGAACAGCTGGGTGAGTGTCCTCTATTGTGCAAAATGTTGCGCCCTAGTGGAGACTTTCCACACCGCCCATCTAGATGCTCCTCACCCCCTCAGATAGTTGCCGCCCTCTTGCTAATAAAGATACCCAAGGCCCACAAGAATGCTGCACTTATCCAGGTCCCCAGTGAGGGTGTGACTCCAATTCAAAAAGGAAGGGAATGTAAGCCTTGGGGAACAGCCCCTGCAGTTAGATCAGAAGATGTTCCCCTTTCAGACAAAAAAGGGAAAGAAGTCAGCAGCTGTCCTCTCAACACCCTAAACAATTTAGCCCGCGTGGTAGAACTGGTGGGTAACAGCATATCCTCTGTGAATCCCACTACTTCCTCCTTTTTCATCACCAAAGAATTGGTGGGTATAATTCAGAAGGTGAGTCAGAAGGTGGTGTAAAAGAAACAATCAACAGCTGAAGGCAACTCATGAGTGACCCTAAGAGGTGGCCTCCATGAGTTTGAGTTCTGATGGGGAAGTTGAATTAAATTCCACTGTAAAAAGTAATCAAGTTAGTTTCGCTTAAAGAAAGCCATCTGCCAATATTCCCTGGCAGTTTTTTAAACAAGCTCATCCCTGACAGGTATGAGCATAGTTTACCCTTTCCCAACCCAATGGAGACTGCCATATGTGACCTGGCCACGGGCACAACCTGTCATCCACTGGAGATATCATCATCATGCTAAGCGTGGTCATGAGGGATGAATATTCTCAATAGAGATTTTGAGGCTAATCCAAGTGGGAAGTCAGATCTGAATTAGTATGAGAAATCATTTAGAATGACGATCTGCTGAGACTGAATCACAAATATCTATAATGTTAGTGCTTTTAGCTCCAGTTCCCCAATTAGTGAGCGTATAGAGTAGCGGTCCTAACAGGGCCCCGTCACTCCATTTTTTCACTTTCCACCATTATAAATTTCAATAAAAATTCATAATATTATCCAGTTTTTTTTCGTGAGTTAGAGAGTTACATTAAACATTTAGTGGTGACGATTTCCAATTCTGGGAATCCCTGGCTTGTCCTTGTGGCGGCCTTTTGCATTTCCCATCTGTCAATATAGATGGCTGAACTTGAGGTATTCTGGCTGGGGCTCTGGGTGCTCACTCACCCAGAGTTCAAATCCAGTCTTATTATCAGAACGCTCCATGATAATGGCCATTTACCAAAATAAAACTAAATAATTGATTAGAATTATCTAGTAAATTAAACCCAAGCAAAGCTGAGTAAATTGACTAGGTGGTTTAAGATAAAAGATGTAACTTATATATTGCCATTGCTTTACAAAATATATACTTATCTTGACCACTTTATACTAAGGTAACAAATCTAAAACATAACTGAGCACTAAATTTTGGATACATAAATTAGTAGCTCACGACTGTGTTAAATTATAGAAAATTAAAATAAAGTTCAATTGCATGTTTCACAATTCAGATTCTGAAGTCTTCTTATTAAAGCATTAAAATTTCATAATTCAGTACATTTATAGAGAATCCTATAATTAAAAAAGTTTATTATAATAAAGCTAAAATAATTGAAATCAAGAATTTTAGTGTCCTATACCTATACTTAAGTTTATATGAGAAACATTGTATCTGTTAGTAAGTGCCTTAAAATACAGTTTGAGTAACCTTATGAAAAAACTAGTCATTTTGACTAGTTAACTTGAGACTTTGGAAGACCAATGCTATTGTAATGCAACATAGGGATAAACTGCAATTTATCATTGATCACTAAGGCAAATAATTTCAAACTATTGATTGGGGTTCAATCAATTTTGTGAATAAGATAACCCTTTAAAAAGATTATATGATTGCTAATATGAACTTATGTATTTATTATGTATGTGGACTTACACACTTAACTAAACTTCTCATAAACTATTTACATCTGGTCATACAGTTTGATTAATTTAGATAGATCCTATGTTCTCTTAAGCTTTGAATAAATTTGGGATCCTATAAAAGCGTTGAATCTTTTTTATTTAGAAGCAAATAAACCTTACTTATATTTTGGTTAATCCATGGGTGGGAAGAGGTAAGAAATCTCCCATAAACCCCAAGCAATACCCTATGATCCTTCTAATGAGTTAAAGTGTTTGCTTATTGACTTTGTTTACAAAATGATACCTCTTATGAGTTAAAGTCGTTCCAGTAGCCAAGTACATACCATTCACTAATAGTATTTAATATAACTAATATATTATAATCAAAAGTTACAAATTGAAAGTTTTAAGCTCCTATATTAAGAATACATATCTCCATGAATAGCTTAGAAGTTTAAGAAGTATAAGATATATATTTTGATAACTACAAATGAGTAAATAAGCCTTCATTAACTGGGTCAATAAACTGGCAAAGATGGTTCAGAATGACTATATCACTGCTTAAAATTAGCATGATCACTCATGTATTGCACCTGTCCTAGATGCTGCAATGTCTAAAGATTTATTAAGCCCATGTTAGCAATATAGAATAATTTAAGCAAGTGCTTGTGTGTGTGCAATCCCCAGCCAAAACTATAGCATGTAGGGATTTTTTATTTAACTGAAGTAGGCCAACCAGAGGATGGACAATATCGATATGAAATATATGTAATGGGATAGAGGGAGGTGAAGTATAGCGAGATTTAGGCACCCCAGAG
This sequence comes from Massospora cicadina, assembly GCA_022478985.1. Classification (NCBI taxonomy): domain Eukaryota; kingdom Fungi; phylum Entomophthoromycota; class Entomophthoromycetes; order Entomophthorales; family Entomophthoraceae; genus Massospora; species Massospora cicadina. The sequence goes on from JAKSZP010001535.1 coordinate 84,651, forward strand.
TAGACGAGCTACCCCTGTTGCCAGCCGGTACCACCAGGTGTAGGGGGTTGGATGCCCTACTATGAGGGGTTTCCTTTATTATGGAGAGGTTGTTAAGAAAGGAGTCCATATGCAGAAACCAGACTGGGAACCATGATTCCACAAATCTTTGTTGCTTCAGCATCATGTATCCGTATAGACAGGCTTGGAAGTGTTCCAGTAAGTGTAGGTGAAAGCTGATGATTGTCCCACAGATGGTCAGCATGGTTCCCTTGAAGGCATCCAGCACTATGATGTGGATTGTCCAAAGTGCAATGGCGACTATCAGAGAGTGGAGTGTGGGTGGTATTGGGGATTCAAGTTGGAGTGCAAGGAGGCTTCTGGATATTGAAAGCTTCTGGTTGTTGTGGGTTCTTAACAGATGCAACTTTCCGCCATATGGCTCTAGATGGGGTGCATGCTTTGAGGCGGTGGTGTAGGGTGCCATCCCCTCCACACACTGAGAAAGTTGCATGAAGAGAGTTGGAACAATCCACTGTCTTGTAGGTTCTTCTGAGGCAATGCCTGGTTTTAGCTCTTACCCTTGGCTGTAGGAGCGGATTATGTTTTAGCCTCCATATTGCCTTCTGCGTCATGAAGTTGCAGGGGATATCTAATACATCCAGGTAGTTGATTATTGCAATGAACGGGGCCATGTCGTGTGTGTCTCTCTAGGGTGGTTTTCTGGATTTCTTGATTTAAAGTGGGGGCTGGGTCGTCCCCTTCCCTGACTAGTGCCTGTGAGAGTGACGGTCCACCCTATGTGCTGAATGGTGTGGAGGAGGCGTTTGAAGTGAGGGGGTTCCATGTGGGCCCACTGCATTAAAACAGTTTGCAAGGTATGTGAGCAGGCTGTACAAGTTGTGTGGGTTGGATAGTTTGAGCTCCTGTGAAAAGTTGGACCTCGCCGCTCTAGACCAGTGTTGTTGTTGGAGGTCTGGGGCTTGGACTTCCTCTATCCAGGTGCCCTATATGCGGTTGGCGTGGTCTTCAAAGTCTATTAGGCCCATGCCTCCGCTTGAGAGTGGACCAAAAAGTGTTTTCACTTGTACAGGTGGCCGGGACCCAGGCCACAGACATCCCTGGATAAGTGCGCGGACTAAGGATATGAATGAAGGTGAGATGGAGTTTGCGTGGGCAGGGAACCACAGCATCGAGAGGATGAGTGAGTTTGCAACCATTACTCAGCCCTTTAGTCCTGGGATCTTCCCTTAAGGGAGGCGACGTGGTGTGACATCTGCTGTAGTAGGTTGTTCTCAATTATCTCTATGGCATACCCCCCTGTTTACAGCCATAAACCCAAGGTGGCAAACAGGGCTGGTTGAGGGAGGTGATATGAAGGGTAGAATGAGTGGATTGTTACTATGTTGGGGACTGTGAGGTTTGGGTGCTATGGCCCAGTTGTTAGTTTACTTGCTGTCAGATCCTGGTGGTGACCCAAAAATAAACCCTTTGACAACCAACGGATCAGGCCAATTATCCCCCCAAAACTCAAGCTAATAATCTAATTCTCAAATTAAAGCTCATTGCAATTATACGGCTTGGGCTGATTATCTCAATGTCAATTGGATTCAAATTATTTTATCAAAAGCTCAGGCCGAATATTCACACACATTCAGGACAATTATACATGCAACAAAACTTGGCAATTGGTTCTGACTAATCAGGAACAATATCAACTATTCAGCATAAGAAATCATCTGGGGATTGACCCAAAGATAACGTCCAAAAATACCATGGACAAATAGACAGCAGTAAATTGTAATCAATTTTCCGCCCTATGGCAAAATTCGTATGTCAATCCTTGTAATTGGCATACTAGCACTTGCACATAGATCAATTAAATGGGAGTACATAGTGCTATTGGGAAAGGCCTGCTGACGTCCCAATTAGGGGTGCATTATTTACTTCAATTGATGGCAATATTTCACAAAAATATGTATTTCATCAGCAGTATGATGAAACTCAAATTGAGAGGATCCTAGGACAATTTTGATGTTCTTATTGCGATTTATGTCCCTGAAATCCTCCCAAATATGAGAGTATTTTTCCACTGATAAACATAGAAATAGTTCATAATTGTATCAGTTCAAGGTCTAAACTGAGGTGGAAATCAATCTGTGGAAATTACATGCATAATGTGTGGCCAGGAGATGCCCTAGAGTTATAAATACCAGCTCCTAGCCTAATGAATAATCATTAAATAGTATAATCTAATAAAAATACATTTTATTAATCTCTTTACTAGTTTTTCATCAGAAGTCTCTTTTAAAAAATGTCAACAAGTTGGAATCTCAGAATCCACAACTTGTACCTTTGCCTGCCTCAGTACAAGTTCCTAATACAAAAGGGAAAATTGAGCCCAAAATTAACCAGAAGAGTTAGTGTTATTTGAATATGTCTAGTGAGCTTCCAAACAATCAAAATACCATAAGACACAGGCAAAATTTAAGGATCGTTGGTCAAACCTTAACCCAATTAAGCATGCAGGATAAAATTTATCAATCAAGCAATCCTCAGAATTTAACAACTGATGCTCACTCAAAATCGGTGACACTCTATGAAAAGGGACCCTACACAACCAGTTCCTGGCAGATTCAGCCAGATGAGAAAGCAATAACGAGATGGAAATTTGTGACAATGAAAGCCCAGATTATTTTTATACATAGCTTCCAAGGCTCTGATGCGGGTACCTCCTACTCCCTGGATATTATCACAGTGGGGGAGCTCATATAGATACAACAAGCCCGATTGATATTACATCTGAAAGCGTAAAAGCTATGCTGGAAACTCTATATCAGGGTTTTAGGATTAGTACTTCACAAATCGATCCCTCCTTTGGCCTATTCTATTACCTTAAGGATCAGGCGCTCAAGATGGAGATATACATGAAGTACTACGACACAACCATGGCATCTTTTGTCAAATGTCTCTTAGACAGTCAAGCAACTAATGAATTCCCGGTTAACTTTGTCAACCCTCAATTAAGCATATCCAGCAAATCCTTTCTAGACAAAATCTGAACTCACAGAAATCTACCGTGTGCAAGGGAAGAAACAATCTTCTCAAAATGCTCTACTGGACAAAATAAATTCCAGTTTTCTCTGAAGTCCAAAAAGCAATTGCTGATAATATGGGACTTGCAATGAAGCTCATGGGAAATTAAACACATAAAGGAGCTATTAACCAAGGAGTCCTGAAGATAGCTGCAGAAGTTCTTGCTCACCATAGCCTATTGCATGAATGGGTACAAAACATGAATAATCGCTGTCAAAAACTGGAAACTCATTCTGATTTTCTATTATCTCAGATGGAACGACTCACCATACATGCCACTTTAGGCTGAAGAAAGCACCTGTACTTAAATTTAAAGAATGATGATTTTGAGTTTTATGTTTGGGCCGTGATGGATACTGTAAAAAAAACATCAAAGACATTGCAACAAAACCAGACAGCCTGAATAGGGATGAGGAGGATGCTCAGATCAAAGAGGAATTTTCAAAAATTTAGACGGTTGTGTCAAGATTGTAGGCCAGAAATACTGAAATTACTTTGGAGAATTGGAAACTTAGAATGCAATTATCAACTGCAAATTACTGAATAGAGAGTATGTCCAAAGATATTAAAGAATAACGTCCAATTAAGCTTTATATGAAGAGGAAAATGACAACCTTAAAAAAAATTTGAATCCCTCAAAAAGCAAAGCTGCCAGTGCTCACCCAGCCTTGACAAAAGAGAAATAGGAAAGAGTCCTGCCCATTCAGCCAAAAAACAATCTGGAAAAACAACTAAGAGCTGAATTCAAGCATTGAAATCCATTAGTTCAGAGCAATATCATGAAATTGAATCACCAGAAATTGAAACTGATGTAGAAACCAATATTTTGAACATCTGTCCTATGCCTAGAGTTTTGGAGTCAATCCTGACTCTAGATACTCCCCAACGGGAAAGAGGGCTGATTCTAGATGATGATACACCAATGTGATGGTTGAGGTCTATCCTCAGCATCACATTGCCCTGATCTTTGGTAAGACAGGGCAGGCTGTGTATGTATGTATGGAGGAGGAGGGGGCGTTGGTTCTGGCAAGGACGCCTAAGGGGCCGGAGCTTGGAGTAGGCCAAGGAGCAAGATGGGCGTCCAAGTTGGAACAAAATGGAAAACGAGTAAAATGGGTAGTTTGAGATTCAATTTGGATTCAAATTGAGAATGGAATGAAACAGGTGCTTGGGAGTTTCGCGGTTCAATTGGGATTCAAAATGGAACTGGCGCGGAACTGTTGAGGATGGCATGGAATCATTGAGGATCGGAACTGGCACGGAATCATTGAGTAAAGATTCCGCGATCCTGCTGTAAAGTTTACATCAAACATCATTCAAGCTGGCACCATAAGCTTATATTATATTTTATTTTAGCTTTTAACATGTGTATATAGGGAAGGAACTGGGAGCTGGAGGCTCCTCAGTTCTGTTTTCTATCAACTTGGCTAAATATTAAATAAAAGAACCTAAAATCCATATATTTATATTTGGGTTTATTTTAAAGATATTGCCTAACTGCAGCCATGTTTGGCTTAAATTAACAAGGATTGGACTTTGAGAGTGAGCTTGGGAGGGCTATTGCCTCCCTCTATACCTTGTCTTGGAGTCAAGGCATGTTGCTGGAGTTGGATCCTGTTGCCCAACTCATTCGTGGCTCATTGGAAGGAGCCAGTGCGTTACATATTTGGGTAATGATTATTCCTATATGGATGCCAAATCTTCCTTTAAAGCAGTTTGGAGGGCTGGGAAATTAGCATCCCAAAAAGAGAGCTTCTTAATATTGAATTCAAGCAGAATGAGACTATTAAAAACTTTGCGGACAGATTCTTCCGTGAGGCACAAGTCTTTCTTGGGTGCAAAGCAATAGATAAGCTTGACGCTAAGATTGCAATGGAACATGCAGCCATGCCCTACCATGAACTGCACCATGTTTTGATACCTACATTCAATGGAGAAATGAAAACCCAGGAGCTTACCAAATAACTTAAGAAGCTGTTCCCGCAGTTTTTACACACCTAATCAGCCCAAGAAACAGCAAAAATTCCTATTTTTGGGTCTAAAAAGTAATACTATGTCTGACCAAGGGAAAAACTCATGAACTATGAACCAAAAATTCGAGCAAAAACAATAAACAGTGCCAATTAAATGCAACAACTGTGGTCAAAAGGGGCATTTTGCTAGCCAATGCTACAGATGGTCTGGCAAAAGCCTGGGGTCAACGTTGCTCTAGAAATCAACAGTGACAGCGAGATGTGAAAATAGCAGGTGGAGTAGAGGCGGAATGCTCCAACTCCACCAATATTCACCAAACCATTCCACCAGACTCTGACAAGCTCTTTAGGGCCAAAGATGTCGCAGAAGATAACCTCTACCATATTGTGGCTAATGATGTCCTGATGGTCACTACTTAGGCCACAGCAAAAGCAACTAAACCCTTGAAAATTATCATAAAAGCCCAAACAGAGGTTTTAAAAATTTATGCAAAACAGATTATTGATCAGGGTTTGGACCTCCAACCTAGATGTTCAACCAACCTACCTTCGCTTAACAACGTACAAGTAGCCATTCCCATGAATACATTAGCAGATAACTTCCCAGATATTTGCTCAAGTCTGAAATCACACCTGGAATTGGGCAGCAGTCACAGTATTCACACAATAAATACCTCTGAAAACTACTCCAAATGTACTTATGTGGATATAGAAGTAAACAATGTGCAAGTTTGGGCCATCGTCAATAGTGGTGCTCCTATCAATATAGTCAGCATAAAGTTTGTTAAAAAGTTGAAAATTGCACCCAATGTTGCCAGTGTCAGGAATATGGTACAGCTGGAGCACATACAACTAAATCGATTTGGGTGCATACTGTACCCTACCTCTCAGATTCGGATTTAATGTAGTGACAGCACCTGCTATAGTGTTGCCAAGTACAAACTATGATATTCTATCTAATACCAATTTACTAAGGAGATTTGGAGTTGTTACCAATCATAAAGACGATACTCTCACCATTCTTGGCCAGGCTATCATGCTTTACTATAACAGGGATAGGGCAGTTGAGAAAAAGAAACTAAGCCTATTCATAAATCTGGCCAACAAAGATGGAGTAGTCCAAATTGAGGATGTCAAAGCGTAGTCAAAGATAAAAACACTACCCACCCAGATCAATGAGTCAAAGGGCATTCCACTTTGGTCAAATCAGCACATTATTATACCGTCCAGAGATCAAGTAATTGTCCTGACAGAACTGATAACTAATATCCCGGAAGGACTATATGGTGAAGAATATCAACCATGGTCTAATTTTCAATTTGTGCCACACATTTCCCCTGGTATTATCATTCCTGGACAAGAAAAATCCACATCTTGTGTGAAAACCTGCAAAATTGGCCCATCTCCATTAAGCGACATCAAAAAATTGCATTTCTGCATCTGTTTCCCTACCTCAGAAAAACTCATTCCATGAGTTTAGAACTTTTGTTAAATTAGGGCTTCCCAATAAGGACTTACTCAGAATCAATAATGTTGTCCCTATGGCCGATTTAAGCAACATGTCCAACTCTGAGAAAAGCCAAGCTCAGTAGTTATTCTCTAAATATTGGGAACTATTTGAACATGATGATTTTGACTTGGGATGTGCTAAGGGTTTCATCCACAATATTGATACCGGGAATCATAAACCAATTTGATTATGCCCAATTAGACGCATGAAATCATAAGAAGACGCTGTATCCAAGGAGATTAAAGAACTCCTTAATTATGGCATGTTAGTGCCTTCAAAAAATCCATGGGTGGAACCAATTTTAATAGTGAAGAAAAAGGATGGAACCAACCAGGTAGACATTGATTACTGGATTTTAAAAACATCACAAAGAAGGACTCATACCCTCTGCCACAAATTGATGATGCCTTGGATAGTCTAGGGGTGCGAAGTACTTCTCAGCAATGGACCTTATCAGCGGGTACTGGAAAATAGATTTTCCCAAAGAGGAGAGCGAGAAATGTGCAATTATAACTCAAGAGGGCCTATTCCAGCCAACGAGAATGCCTCAAGGGCTCTGCAATGCCCCAGCTACCTTCCAGTGGACAATGGACACAATCCTGGGAGATTTAAAGTTGTCATTTATACTAGTGAACCTTGATCATATCAACTTTTCAGCTGCACTTTTGATGACCACATGAGTCACTTAGAGGAGGTTTTCAGAAGTCTAGCAGCTGCAAACTTAAAAATTAAGCCCAGAAAGTGCCAGTTCTTCAAAGACCAGCTAGAATATCTCAGATTTGTAATTGACAAAGTAGGTCATCAGCCTAAACCCTCTAAGTTAGATGCTATCTTCAAAAATGATATAGCCTGAATCCATTCGCGATATCCAAGTATTTATAGGCATGATTGTGTACTTTCACCAATTTATTGCTGACTTTGCACAACTTGGAAGAGCCACTTTTCTATCTACTTAATGATAAGGTCCCATTTGACTGGACTCCTGCTTGCCAAAATGCATTTAACCAACTCTGATTGGCACTATTGGTCACGCCTGTTCTTCAATACTGAACTTTGATCATGAATTTATTGTCCAAATTGATGCATCCCTAACATCATAAGGCCTCATTATCTCAAATTGGGGAAGGTGGTAAAGAACATCCTGTTGCCTTCACTAGTCAGACCTTAAATGTTCATGAGACAAATTACATGGTGAAGGAATGAAAATGCTTAGCCACTTTATATGCTTGCAAGAAATCTTGGGTCTACCTGCATGGCACTCATTTCCAAGTTGTTACCAATAATGCTTCCTTAAGATGGCTGAACAACTTAAGAGAGCCTGAGAGACGATTACCCCGCTGGGCATTAAAGCTTCAAGCTTATGACTACACAATTGAGTATTGAGCTAGTGCAAAACATCAAAACGCTGATTGCCTATCCCAACTACACACCATTGCAACACTTAGTTAGGCCGCTGATGAGTTGTTTAAGCTATGATCAGCGGAAAGTACCAAGATGAGCTCAAATCTGTCCAAAATCTATTTTTGGATCTACAAAAAAATACAACTGTCAAAAATGGGAACTTTACAAGATAATTGAGGGCAAGAAGTATATTTTTTCCAAGACCATCGGCCTGAACAGAGATCATTTAGCTTCCCATAAGGCCATAAGGCATGGTAAATCAAAAAGACAAAAGAGCATCTGGAGCAATTCTACTATTAGGAATCAATGCATTTTGATATCCAAGAAACGTTAGAATGCTATGCTGAGTGTCAAGGAAAAACTTTTCCAAAAAAGCACATCTTATCAGCTTATTTGCCCAAGTTCGCCTGGCACATTGTATCTATTGATGTTGTCAGCCCACTTCCAACAAGCATTATGAAGGCCAAGTACATTATTATAGCCATCGACCACTTGACCAAATAGGTCAAAGCCAATGCTATTCAGGAAGCAGGATCGGCAATTACAGCCAAGTTTGTCCTTGAAAACATCTTCCATGAGCATGGATGTCCCCAGGTTATTCTTACCAATAATGGAATCAATTTACTGCAAATGTCCTTGCCAAGCTCAACAAATTAATGGGAGTACAAGGTATACTTTCTGCTCCATATCGTCCTGAAACTAATGGTACAGTTGAGCGCACAAATGGGACGTTGGTGAACATTATCAGAAAATTAACTTTGGCCAACTCATCTGAATAGAGCACTTATTTGAGTTTAGCAGTAATTGCCTTCAATATCTCCTAACATTTGCGACCAGAATGTCCCTTTTTCAAGTATTATATAGAAGACATCCAGCCCTACCAATGCTACTATATTTGGTCCTAGAAGATCCTGGCAAAAACACTTATCCTCAATACGTCAAAAAGCTTGCAGATACTTTAGTCAAACTGCAAGATCAAGCCTTTGATAACAGCTTTGCCGTGAAAAAGGCCCAACATCAAAAGGACTTGGAAAATCGCTACAAAATGGCCGAATTTTAAGTGAACAATGAAGTTCTATTTTGCAACACCCACATATCAGGATGATTGCAAAAGTTAGATCGCATCTGGGTAGGGCCATTCAAAATAATTGAGAAGACATTTCATTTCATATACACAATTAAGGATATTAGGACTGGTCATATATACAACTGAGTCCATGCAAAATTTCTTAAGATAGTTCAATTAGACGGCCAATTAAGAAAAATAAATAGTAATAATAATATAATAAATAATAATAGTAAAAACTTTAACCTAATTAATACTTTATTTTGCACTTGAGGATGGGGAGAGGATCTAACTTCAGAATTATTGGCAATTAGGGCCAAAGTTAAGGCTATGCACTTGGCCTACTCTATCAGCAATTCAGGCCAAAATTAACAAATGACAAAGATCAATGAAGGCTAATTGGGAATCTTAAGGCTTATGCTCAAGTCAAGTGGGGGAAATTTCAGATTCGGATGATTGTCCCAAAAATAAACCCTTCAACAACCAACAGATCAGGCAATTATCCTCCTAAATCTCAAGCTAATAATCTAATTCTCAACTTAAAGCCCATTGCAATTATGCAGCTCAGGTTGATTATCTCAGTGTCAATTGGATTCAATTATTTTATAAATAGCTCAGGCCAAATATCCTCGCATGTTCAGGCTGATTATACATGCAACAAAACTTGGCAATTGGTCACAACTAATTGGGAACAATATCAACTATTCAGCATAAGAAATCATCTGGGGATTGACCCAAAGATAACGTCCAAAAATACCATGGACAAATAGACAGCAGTAAATTGTAATCAATTTTCCGCCCTATGGCAAAATTCATATGTCAATCCTTGTAATTGGCATACTAGCACTTGTACATAGATTAATTAAATGGGAGTACATAGTGCTATTGGGAAAGGCCTGCTGACGTCCCAATTAGGGGTGCATTATTTACTTCAATTGATGGCAAAATTTCACAAAAATATGTATTTCATCAGCATTATGATGAAACTCAAATTGAGAGGATCCTAGGACAATTTTGATGTTCTTATTGCGATTTTTGTCCTGAAATCCTCCCAAATATGAGAGTATTTTTCCACCGATAAACATAGAAAAGGTCATAATTGTATCAGTTCAAGGTCCAAACTGAGGTGGAAATTAATTTGTGGAAATTACATGCATAATGTGTGGCCAGGAGATGCCCTAGAGGTATAAATACCAGCTCCTAGCCTAATGAATAATCATCAAATAATATAGTCTAAATAAATATACATTTTACATAGTCTCTTTACTGGTTTTCCATCAGAAGTCTCTTTTAGTTAGTGTCAACAAGCTGGAATCTCAGAATCCACAACTTGTACCTTTGCCTGCCTCAGTAGAAGTTCCCAAATATAAAGGGAAAAGTGAGCCCAAAATTGACCAGAAATGTCAGGGAAACAGCAAGTTAGAATTAGACTGACTTGTTAGCCTAGGTGCCAAAGCACCCAAATGGCAAACCAGAATTCCAAAGGCACTGCTTCTGGTATGACTGTTATAAAAAATGAAAGGAGTTCTACCAATAATCGCCAATGGGCCATAGTCTCATAAAGACACATAATGAAATACCAGACAAATATGGCCATAAACCCCAAGGGGTGTTGGAATGCCAGCAGAAAGGGAAGTTTATTTTTCAACATAAAAAACAAAAGTTGGGGAAGGATTTTTTAATGGAAAATAAAGGAAGAAAATCGACCAACAATTTTCTCAGTGCAATGCAACTGATTAAATAGTGGTCAATTGATGCAGGAATAAGCCAGGATTGGGTCCCTCTCAAGTTCAATATAACCGTAGAATTTTTTTCAGAAAAGGGGACAGATAAGCTCAATGGGAACCAACATTGAAGGATTTCGAGGCAGGCCAAGTCACTGTCAGTTTGACCTTGAACGTTCAAACTGAGGCTCAACAGCATTTCTGGTGGTTGGCATGATGCCATCTGGCCTGATGAGCAACAGGAATTCCCCAAGGCCACCCCACGTAGGGGTGGTCCCGATTGGTTGGAAATTGGTTCAGGATGCCCAACCCACCTGTGCCCAGTCGCTGAGCCAGTCATTTGGTCCAAAGAGTTGCATCGGCTGCAACTCCTGATTTGCTGGATGGAAGCTTTGAACTATCGTCAATGGTGTCCAATGATGCTTCCTGAATGTTGGGGATCATCCCTGACAATTTCAGGAGGGGGTTAGTTTCAACAATCACTCTGTTGGCTGAATCAAAACCATCAGCAATTCTGCCCAATAATTCAACCTTGGTTTCTCTTTGACTATGTGAATTCCATTTGTTGAGCTTGTTTTCAATTGGTTTCGGACCAATCAAATTTAATTTGGTGATCTTGGCACAGATTTCCTTAATCTGGCTATCAAGTTTGGCTGAGGTGAGCAAGGGTACTGGGGAGGGATCTAAAGAGGGAGGGCTATTACCCAGTGCTCGTCTACCATTTGGGCGATGTCGCCCTGGGTGAAAAGGGGTACAGCTGCACTCTTCAGCCCCTTTTACTCAGAAATGGGAAGAGCGATCAATCTACACACAGGGGACATTCCCCTGGACTTACAAGAAAAATCGGGGTTATTTGAATACTCCTAGTGTTATTCAAATGGTTAAAATACCATAAGATACAGGCAAAATTGAGGACCATTTGGCCGAACTTCAACCTGATTTTGCAGCAGGATCAAAGTTATCAAGTGAGTGATCCTTGGATTCTAACACTTGCCTAAGAGGTTTATCATTTCTTTTTGCTGAGAGAAGCGTTGCTCACAATGGAATACTCCTCCAGGGTGCATTCAGCTGTCAGGAATCATTGTTAGCTATATCTGTCACGCAGTCATCTGCAAAGGCTAGTTTCTTGACTGTTGGTTGGCCTTGTGCAGTTATGCCCATGAGGCGTGAGTCAGCAACACAAAGGAGCATATCAATACTGAAGTTATACAGCAGTGGGCTGAGGGGATCCCCTTGTTTGAGCCCTCTGCGTGGTGTGATCTTGAGATCATAAAGCCAGGGCCACATACAGCCATGGATGCGGACTCTGTAAGGAGCATTGTCCAATTTATGAATCTGGGTGGAAGTTTGAAGGCGCTTAGGCATTCCTTCAGGTGTGGCCAACTAACGCGGTCATATGCCTTCTCCTGGTCTAGGAATACCAGGGCTCCAGTTTCTTTGGACTGGCATATGTTGGCGACAGATTTTATATTGGTCCAGATTGACGCTCTTGTATGAACTCAAACTGATTGGGCGACAGTATTTTAGAGACTATTGTGCCTAATCTGGAGGCTAAAATTTTTGTTAATAGTTTTTTATCAGTGTTAGAGAGTGCAATTGGGCGCTTATTGGCCAGGTCCAGTGTGTCTCCCTTCTTAACCAGGGTTATGATATAAGAGTCCTGGCCAACAGGTAGGAGGCGTGTCTCTAGTAGGTACTGGTTCATTGATGCCAAAATGAGGGGGGCGATTTGCTTGAAGTATTTTTGTAGAATTTGTAGGGTATCCCATCAGGCCCTGGGCATTTCCTACGTGGTGCACCGCGGACTGTGTCCCAGCGCTCCTCCTGTGTGATTAAATTAGGAGGTTATAGTCCAGCGGTGTGCTTTGATTATGGCGGTGTGTATAAATTTTTTGGTTTTTGGGGGTCAGTTGGGGTATCACAGTATAGTTCGGTGTAGTAGCAGTGTACTTACTTCTTGACCTCCGCTGGGTCAGTTGCCACGGTGCCATCATCTTTGCGGACCTTTTTGCATGCAGGCTGTTTGCTGTTAGAGTGAAACTAGTGGAAGAAATATGTTAAGCATGTTTTGTCTTCTTTTATGAACTTACCTTTCCTCAAAACTTTGATACTGTTCTGGTGTTTGAAAATGAGGGCGTTTAGGCGGGCGGATATCTCCGCCCATTTATGCCCCCAGTTGGGACTGTAGCCGGACTTCATGGTGTTGAGCTCAAGGTGGTCTAGTTCCATCAAGGTGCGCCTGAATGTGGCTGTGTTAGTGGTGTACTTATGCTAGACGAGATGACAGATTTTATTTATTACTTTACTTCGAATTTGCCCATTGTTGTGATGAGGTCTGATAAGAATGGAGTTATAGATTTGGGATTTGTGGCCTTGTTTTCAACCCAGTCAGATAATTAAGACAATTTTATATTTTCTGGGTGCATTATACTCCAATTTGATGCCTGTTCCTGAGTTTGGGTTGGCAAAAGCTGCACCAAAATGAGTCAGTGGTCAAAGAAGTTTATCTTTTTGGTTAAGAAGTTGGAGATGCTTGAGCAGTCAGTTTTTGGGGAGAGGATGAAGTTGATGCAGCTCATTGAGATGAGCGTTCCCTCGCATATGTTGGGGCGAGTCATGTGGAGGAGGAGTGGTGACCCTGGGGTAGAGTATCATATAAGCTGAGGGATTCCTTCATTGCATGGAATTCAATGTGCCCCAGGGGGTATCCCCTGGGGTTATGCCATCAGTATGTGTTGGGGCTAGCCCAAAAGTTGAAGTCGCCTAGTAGAATGGTGTCTGATGGGAGGGCGAGTGTTGGGATGGTCTTGAGGAATTGTTTCCTCTCAATTGCAGTGCATGGTGCATAGATGCATCCTATCAAAATTGTGTCATCCTGGCATGCGATCATTGTTACCAGGATGTGGCTGTGTAGATATGAAAATAATCTATTGATTTTTAGTTTTTTTTATTATGGATGACCACCCCACAGTGGGACATCCATACCAATTGGTATGGTGAGATCCTGGCAGACCAGGATCTTTCTTCCCCCTGTAGACAGTGGGTTTCTTGAATGGCCATGATATCTTCAGGGGGTTTCCGCAAGAAGTCAAGCTTTTTGGCTTGGGACTATTGAGCCCTGGCTCCTGAAATGTTAATAGTCCTCTTGACACTGAGGTGCCTGCGGCACCTCAGGAGTGGTTGGGAGGGCCATCTGGTCCAAACTCATCGCACCATTTCCAGTACATGCTTCTTGTAATTGGGCCTGTCCCACCTGTGTGGTTTTTGATCCCTTAACCTTTGCCAATTTTGCGTAGGTTTTGCCATTGGGTGGGTTTTGAGTCGTTCTCTTCCACTTGTGACTCTTGGTGGTCCAATGTGGTGTGCTGGTTGCTTTCTGTGGTTGTGGGGTTTGAATTTTTAGATGTGGGTCCCACATTTTCACTAATGGTGGAGCTGAATTGTCTGGCTAAATTTGCTTGATTGATACCACATGGAGATTTAGTCAAATTGTTGCAAAAATTTTCATCCTGGATATTCTGATCTGATTGGTTGGCTTGGTTAATTTCATCTATGACCTCCTGAATTTGGATGGGGGCGGTAGAGGAGGCCGCAAGTGATGCAGCCATGGCCACTGCCCGTTTGAAGGCCTTCTGTGCTATTTTGCGCACTTTGGGTGAAATTGGGTCGATGAGAATGTAATGCCCATCCTCTCCCCAGAGGAAGGCGTGGTTGGTGTCAGTTTATCTTGCTGAAGTCTTTGTTATCCTTGTCCATGGTGTCATTGCAGAAGTCTGGGGCCATTATGCCCTCCTTCATAGAGCACGCGTGCACCTTATGTCCCAATGCACTTCAGTGGTTGCAGATTAGCGGTGTGCTTTCCAGTGTGACGTGGAATACCTTTGACACGCCCTCATCTGGGAGGTGAAACATTGCTGTGCGCAGAATTTTTGTGAGGTCCTTGGTCACCTCAGGGAGTGGGTTGATCACGGCTATTGCCTTACCTGTGCACAGATTTGGCATCAGGTGAAACTGCTGTAGTTTGAATTATTTGATCTCTCTGTATCTAGCAAGTCAAGCTTGGAGTTCTTCCTCAATTACTTTGCAGGGAAGGTTGGTTGGGAGTGAGTTGAAGATGAAAAAGTATTCTCTTTGTTCCATCTGGTATGCATGACATGCACAATTCGTTTGCCCTCAGGGAGGGCAATTTTGACTCAGACTTTTGCAGTGGCGTCTGCATCTTCTTTGGTTTTGAAACCCATGTCAATCCATCCGCAGTGGATTGTATGGGTGGTAGCATACAACGTGTGGGGGAAAGGGGAGGCCTGTGCCTCAACCACTTTCTCCCACAGAGTTGGAGAATCAACCCCTAAAAAGGGTCAGAGCCCGTGCTCTACCTGTGATAGGGGTTGGGCATATTGGATTTCTAAGTATATGTTTTGTTAAGTAGTGAACTTACAACCCTGGACGGTGTCTGAGTTTGTGGTTTCTTGGCGGCATTGGTTCTTGGTCCCCCCTATGGCGTTTCTTGCCCTTTGGTGCACAATTATGCACATTGTCTGATTTGACTTTAGCCAAATCAGACTTGTTTTGTTGATATCGCCCATCTCTCCTGTGTGATTATGAAATGTGTTGTTCAAATTGAATCTTATTAACTAATGTAATCATTATGAGAAAGAAAAGTATTAATTCCAGAGGTATGTCATTGTAAAGGCAAAGTGGAAAAAGATTACTTGACCATACTACAGCATGTAGGGATTTAATTTCTCAGTTTAATTGGACAGTAAGGTGTCCATGTATACCTCAAAACCAGATTTCTAATTTTCATAGTAATATAAAAAGGTTCATATATAAGAAGTAAAAATTCTATATGTTATAATGGTAATTAATACATGTTATTGCTGAATAAATTATTATTTAGTTGATTCATTAATTTAAATGGATTTTTCAAGTGGTTGGTGATAATTTGGCTAATTATCAAGTTAATCATTTTAGTATTAGTAACTGATTGTCTGATTTGATAGTTTAAATAGTTTTAAGAGGTCATGGTTTTAAGTTGATTCAATACAGGCAATCAGTTCAGGAAATGGCTATTAGTTTTTGGCTAATTTGATGGATTTGTTTGCTTCTAAACTTATCAATGGATATCTACCAATCTATATTACCTAGTATGAATAATATTCTCTGTTAATGGTCAGCTTAGCTAAAATAAACAATATTATCTGTTAAATTATACCCCTAAAAAATGTGGTTAAAATGTACTATTGTCATGATAAAAACAAAAGTTAATTGATAAAAACCAACTGCCTTTCAAAGAATTACTGGAGTTTGACCTCTTAGTCTCATGCTGTAAAGAATATATTATGAATTAAATTTATGAGCACAAGGAACGCTGAATAAATTCGCTAATTTTTAAATCTATTGATATTAATTAGTGGGTGAACTAATAAAAACATGCAAAGCCATGGCTACCTACTAGTAAAATATACATACTATAAGATAACATGTTAACTGAATAAATTGAGAAGCAGACGGCTTAGTATTTTATAAAGATACATAATTCAGATTAGACTTCACCGTTCAAAAAATCATGTACTATAAAGATTTCTAAAGAACTTCAAAATAATCTAGCAAGTTTACTGTTAGATATGAGGATTGCTCATTTTTCAATTAATTTCTCCACATATAATCATGAAAATATGGCTGATTAATTCTCAATTTTTAGCCAGTGTCTTATAGTATATCGGCTGTTTGGAAGCTTACTATGATTATTAAAAGCTATATGGCTCTTATGGTCTTCTTAGCTAATTTTCCCCTACAAATTCAAGAGCTTTTACTGACACATAAACAATAAAAGCTAGTTATTTCTGTCTTAAAGCTTGTTGACACTCTTGTTATGAACCAACTCTGATAAAAAAATAAAAAAATAAGAGAATATATCTTTTTATTAGCAGATTTAATTTGATAATTTATTTACTTTTCCAGGCGTCAGTATTTATACATCTATGTAATCTCCTGTCCATACTTTGAGCATGCAAATTTCACATATATTTTTTCACCTCATCTTTCCCAAAAGCATCACTTTTTTACAGTTTATCAAATTGATTCAACCAATTACAACTTGCCTTAATTGTGCCGTCAAATCAGGAGATGAAAAAGTGACTGAATCCTCTGAACTCATACACCTATGCAGCAGCGATGAAGGGGAACAACATAGGCCAGAAGGCCCAGCTGCTCAACCTCAACTGTAGTGCAAAAAAGGGACCATATGTCCCAAACAGTGACTATCTCAAGATAGTCCGAGATTTTCACTGACCTGGAAACATCAGCCACGCATTTCCCAAGTCCTCTTGTGAATTTGGTGTGCGCATTAACTTTGGCATGAGGAATCTCTTTGATATGAAGCAGTATGTCAGGCTATCCCAGGACGCTTCCTAGAAGTTGTAAGCTTGACTTATAAACTCACAATGATGACCTTAGATCTTGGCTTTGCTACTTCTGAGGCCGCGGATGCAGCCATAGCTGCCCCATTTGTAGTCACCTACACAAAGATGTGAGTAGGCAAGGAGCCTGAACAAATTACAGCCAATATTTTAATCACAAGCACCTATCTTTGAGATGATGAAAACTTGTTTGTAGTACTAGATGGACTCCCAACCACTGAAAAGCGGGACTACCTGGAGGCAGCGCTAACAAGAGGCTGAGCGCATATGGAGAACTAGTATTTTTGAAATGGAGAAAAACCGCCTCCTGCCCCAACTGGCTACAGACAAGGCTGTAGCAATGATATGCCTGAGCATGGATGCTGATGGCGACATTGATACAATACCACACAAAGCGTACATCTTGGACCCAAAGGGAAATCAGTCTCTCCCAATCTCAGACCACTCAGAAAAGAGCCCGCCTATACGCACAAGCTGCAACAAAGTAGGGCATAAAGCCAATGCCTGTCCGGCTACATGGTAGTGAAGAAAGTTTATTGAGTGTGAAGAAAGTCTGAAGGATATAGATCAGGGGGACGCATTAACAGCCCGACTCTGAGGATCACAGGCTAACTATGAGGTGGTCCAACCAGTCTCCCCAGAGAAACGTAAAGAAGTGAAGATGGCCATAAAGGCGGCGGAGAAGGCCAAGCAGAAGAAGCAGAAGGAGGATAAGGAAGCAGCAGCTTGGTAGGAAGCAGCCAAGAGCAACATTGAGCAACAACAAGAGCACCTCTCTAGTATGACTGCCCCTAAGACAGCTCAGCAGCCGCAAGATTATGAGCAATGGGAATTTCAATCATTAAATGGACAACGAACACTTCCTAAATGTACACAATGGGGCCCAACCCATTCAAGTACCATTCAACAAACTCATTTCACAAGCCAACATTTTCTTAATCCTCAACGGGATGGAGGACAACAGTGCTCACTGTATTGAGAACCCAAATCGGTACTCTGGACCACCAGAATGGCAATCAAGTACACCACCAGCCCAAACAACTATGAGGGCCCTATGACTAGGTCCAGACACAAGCAAGCTACCTCAGCTGCACAAGGTCAATTTGTCCCCATGCAGTTATAGCAGGCGTGCTGGGCTCGCTAATGATTGGGACTCTCAACATAGCAGGATTCTCATTTAATAAGTCCCTGGATAAGAAACGAGGGCTCCTGCTAAACACATCGGTGAAAGTGCTTGCCTTGCAGAAGAGAAAGTGCACCACTGGAAATGAGGAAGAGTAGTCCAGGCTCTTTCTTTCTTCGCGAACATTCAGGACTAGCTTTTTTGGATTTGTAGTTAAAGCAACAGCTGCCATCACAATCACCAACTACTACTCTTATTTGGAAGGAAGGGTTCTAGTTCTGGCCTTCAAATGGTGGAACCAATCATATCAGGCTGCTTAAGTATATGCCCCTGTTGAAGCGTACAAAAGGGAAGAGTTTTTGAGCAACCTAATTGACTTGAACCTTCCAGAAGAAATAATTTACCTAGGGGACTTCAATTGCTGGCTGGACGGAACTTGTGACAAATGGCTAAATGTCACAAACCTACCGTTAGGATTGAATCAATTACAGCAGTTAATGACATCAAAAGGTCTTCTTGATGCCAACTTATTCTCAGAATCATACTTTCCAAATCTGACGCGGCCAAAATCTCTAAATAATCAACTAATCAGCGCCACTAGACTGGATTGGATACTCATACCCATGACGTTGGAATCATAAGATGAAGATTTTTCAACTATCAATCTACATCTATCAGACCACAGAATGGTGAAAATTAATATGTAATTAAAGGAAGAACCACCCAAGAACCAACGTTGGAAAAAGATGGTGCCAAAAGACGTGAATCTAGTCCAAGTATAAGATTAGAAAAAAAGACATCTAGATGAACTAGCAAAATGCACTGACTCTGAAACATTATGGTAGAAGTGGCAAAGGTTAAAAAAGGAAATTCTATCAGTCCCAGCCCACGCAGAATCCCGTCGCACAAGGAAGGAAATAGCAGAGCTTTATAAGCTCAGAGAACGTTAAACCACCTTTAAAGATACCCACCCCATAGCGGCTACTCACTACAGTGGTCTAGAGATTGGGTGAAACAGACACTAATTGTCAAGAAACACAAACAACTTTAAATGCACATGAAAGCCCTTAAAGCAGGTGCCAGATGGGCTGTTCAGGGGAACCGACCATCCAAGTTTTTCTATCAAACTTACAAAATGAGGTCAAAAAATGCCAGTCTCACTGAACTCCAAAAATGCGAAGGCCAAACCACTAGCAGCCTAGAAGAGGTAGCATCTATTACAAACTCCCACTACTCAGAACTGTATAAGGCAGCTCCAACAGAGGAAGCTGCTAAGAACTACTTTATCAATGCTGTCCCCAATCACGCCGAGCATTTAGCCAACCTTGTTGACCCCATAACGGAGGATGATCTAGCACAGGTTCTACCGAGGCTCCCTACCAACAAGTCACCAGGACCAGAGGGCATCCCCCATGAGTACTATAAGGCACACTATGAAGTAATAAATAAGCCCATGCTATCTCTCTTTAACTCAAGTCGCAAGAGGGGAGGGTGATCCCAGGAGGCGCAGAAGCCTATACCATAGTGCTCTACAAAGAAGGAAACCGTACTGACCTGAACAATTGGCGCCCAATACCTCTAATCAACGCGGATATGAAGATAATGGGAAAGATAATGGCTAAGCGTCTCATAGAAAAAACTAAGGAGTGCATTGCACGACAACAGCATACTTTCACCCCAGAGAAGAGCATCTGGGACAACATTCACCAAGTAACAAACACACTGGGAGGAGCATCCAAGGGCACACTCTGCTTTCTAGAATAAGCTAAGGAATATGACAGAGTAGACTGGGAATACTTGGCGGCAATACTTCATAAAACACGGCTTCCCCAAACCCTTTATCTCGTGGATACTGAACCATCAGCTGTCATCTACCTTTTCAGTTCTAGGGTCTGCAGTTATTTCATCTCCTGTCACACCAGAAAGAGGCCTCCGTCAAGGGGACCCACTTGGCCCTATATTGTGCAACCTCACAATTGACCCCTCCTATGGGTGATGGAGAAACAGTTAGCTGGTATTGAGTGTAAGGGGCAAAAACCACTTAAGTTTTTGGCCTTTGCAGGACTGTGTGTAGGGGTCTCCTCCAAGGCGTATTCCAAAAAGGTAGAGGAGATAATCAGCCTATATGATAAAGCCTCACAAGCCAAACTCAACAAACGTAAATCACAAGCCTTAGTGCTATCAGATGCTAAGCGTCTAGGCCCTAAAAAAAGAGGACAAAAAGAAAAGTCACAAACACAAGCAAAGTAAAGAAGTGTAAAAGATCCAGCTTTATCCAACCACACTTTCAGATGCCTTGCCCAAAGGAACCCATCAAACACCTTTGGACCCATCAAAAGTGCAGATATAGCAACTCAAGAGGTGGAAGATAATTTACTTCAGGATATCCAAAGGACAGTGGCAAGGTGGAAGTTCAGGAAGACATCTCTGGATTGAAAATGTCGCCTTGCCAACACTATGCTCTTCTCAAAAATTTGGCACCCTGCACATGCTATGGCCTTTAGCAAATTTGTTTAAAAAATGTCACATCAATTTTTGCAACCTTGGTTCTGGGGCTTATGCTCCCCAAGCCAGAATTACCACACTAAGGGGGCCAACTTCTGAAGGTGGGATGGGGCCCTTTAGACCCTGAACACAATTCTGTGAACATTTTTATGAAATGGATCATTGCTGAGAACTTACAAGAAGGGAGTCCGCCTCTATGGGCATCTGCAGGAAGGACCCAAATAGCCAGAAACCTAGCTCTCAGGAACCCAGGATCCCCACCGACCCTATTAAATTACCTAGGTTCACGCCCAGGGTTAGTATGGCCATGGGATGTGACGCCTGAGGCAAAGGCAATGCTCAGTTATTTTGTAATATTAAAAATAGAACCAAGAATTGAACTTGAACCTCATAAAATGCGCCATGGGCAAAAATGGAAAACTAAAACTTGATTAGCACCCAGCGCCACCAGCCAATGCAAATTTCAAGGGCCCAAGCATCCAGCCAATCCCAGCACTGGATTTCTGGGGAATAATTCACTCTCTGAACTCCATAACACTAATTGGAGAATATTGAGCGAGCCTCTACTGAACCCCAAAATTACAACCCTGCATTGGAGAGTTGCTAAACGACTTTTTCAGACAGGGGAGCGCTCAAATGCCATGCACAGGCAGTGCACAGTGTGCAGCGAAGAAGATTTGCAGCACCACAGGTATGTTTCATGTAAGACAGCGTTAGGAGTCTGGGAAGAATTGGTGCGCTTAGCTCAGCTAAAATACACAAATCCCAACCACATAGCCAAGGACTGGCTCTTCCAGGCTGGGTCAAGGCACTGAGAACTTGATCAGAAAAATAATTTTGTTCTAGTGTTATGGGCGATCCACAGTAACTGGTTTGCTGCCACTGCAAGCCCAAAAGGGTCTGACCCAGCTAGGGCCATCAATAACTTTTAATTTCAGCCTAAACAAAACTTTGGCTACTGGCTGTTTGGGGATGCTATTCCACCAAAACAGCATGTGCAAGTAGAGTCTTGGGCCATTTCACACATGTTTGAAATTTCCATGGTACAATGAACATGTTTATGGAAAGCCCATTTACTAAGGTAACTGAGGTCTCCCCCAATAGCAACCCCAGCAAGGCGCTATGCCAAGGTTGTGTGAATAGCATCAAACCACTCCATTTACAACCCACTTAAAAATATTCCCATTCACTCGCTTATTCTATCCCTTGAGTGCATCATCTCCAGTTGCATACTTCTAATTAAAAATTAAACATTAAAAAAATTAAATATATTTTCACCTCAGTTTAGCCCAAGAACTGATACAACCATGGCCTTTTCTAGGACTATTGGTGGAAAACTATTTCTCAAAATTGGAAGTGTTTCAAGTACAAAAATTACAAACTTTTCTTTCTCGTTGCAATCACTTTTGCAACCTATTCAATTCAAGACTGATTCTAGTTTGATAATCTCACAGAGGAGATTAGTCTGCGCCCATGTTAGGGAGCACTTGGGCAAGCAAGGTAAGAGGAGCAGGTGGAAGGCCCGCGGCCTCCAACGTTTGAAAACGCCCCAGAGAATCTGGCGGAATAGACAAAAATCAAAAAAACTGGTGGTCACGATTTCCCCAGAGATACTCGCATGGCAAGCACGATGCAACCAGTACATCAACACGCCACACTCCCAACCACTTTTGTCGGTGGAATTTGGAGTCCACGTGTATCTGGACATCCAAAAAACAGCCTTATGGGAAAAATTTTGTAAGATGTACACAAAATTTTCCTGCCGCGGTGTACGTTGCACCTCACTCCATGTCACGCGGTTGGCTGGACCTAGGTTTTGAAAGCAAAAAAGCAGCAGATGAGGCTGCAGCAGTGCGCATAGTGGTTGACCTCCCCAAAGGGCAACGGGTCATCAAAACCAAATGCACCAGATGGACAAAATCAAACCAAATTTTCCTCACGTTTGACTTTTTGCCTACTATGGTAAAACGTGACATTTTGGAACAACACCTGAAAGATGGTCTCGCTGTATAAGGCAAAATACGATCTTTCAAAATGCAACGCTTCATGCTGATGCCACACCTGTGCACTGGCAAAGCCATCGCAGTTCTGACCCCAACTGAGGAGATCGCAAAGGACCTAACCCAGATCCCGCACTCCACTTTTATTGATATCGCAGGGCATACCACCCACCCATTCTGAGTGACCGTGGACAGCGCGCCCCCCATCTGCACCCACTGTGACACGTTCAGCCATAAGGCGCATGCATGCCCCATCAAGGAGGGCGTCACATTCCAAGAGCACCCCTTGATGGCCATGGCCAACGGAGAGGTGCACTATGAACCAACCACAAGCACCAAGGAGGCTTTCCCGTGGGGAGCACAAGGCTGCTACCTATTGGTAAAGCCTATCTCCCCGCAAGAACAGAAGAAGGCCAAGCAGGCCCATAGGGCCACGGCCAAGGAAATGGCCAAGGCCACCACTGCTATCCCACACTCACAACGCCAGGAGGACATGGAAACCTTTGTGGTGGAAGCAACTTGGGAATCCATCAACCAATCAGATTGAGAAGCCCATGCTGAGTGGGCCACTCAATCTGAGGATCTGATGGGAGACTCAATCTCACCCAATTGTTGCACCCAAGCTCCGGTCAAAACCAACTTGGGACCTATCCCAACTGAAAATTTTTTTTTGACCCGCTCAATGGTGCACCAAACTCATCCACACTGCAAAAAATTCGTCCGACGTCAGGAAAACAAAAAGCAAAGGCCAAAGCCAATGTGACTCTTTCCACAAAAAACAACAAAAGCTCCAATAGCGTTGCTGCTAACACCCACGCTGCTGTGAAAGCCTGTGGGGACCTAGAAGAGGCTGGTGGGCCCAGGGGCCCACCCCCTCGCACCTAAGGTGCAATGGGGGAAACCTTCACTTTAGGTACATTGAATATTGCCGGACTCAAAGCCTCCCTGTCCCAGGCTAGGAAACTGAGTTTTTTACAACACAATTTACCCATGGATATCCTGGCCATCCAGGAGTCCCACTTTCCACGAGGTTCTGAGGAAACTTGGAAAACAATGCTCCTCCCATCCCTATCCTTTTGGTCAAAGCACTGTGGGGTGCTAATTCAGAAAAATAATTTTTTCAAATTTTTATCCTCAGAAACATTCCTAAATGGCTGAGTGCTCGTTGTCACCTTCTCGTGGGCTGACAGCGCACAGAATCATCAACATCTATGCCCCAAATGGTGCACACGAGCATTGGGGATTTTTCTCATTGGTTAAATCCCTCCCAGTACCCCCTGATTCTTTCCTAGTCAGCAACATGAACTGTTGGCTAACCTCACCAATGTACCAGTGGCCTCCCTCACCCTACGCCCCACAGGATCATGTAGAACTACGCGTTCTAAAGGCCACCCTTGGGTTAATGGATGCGCTGCCACGACATGCCCCAATGCTTAAAACATGACATTTCCCACATCCACAACGGCCAATTAAGGTCCATGACCCACATTGACCTTATTCTAATGCCGGCGAAATTCCAACTCCACATCTCCCACTTCAAAACAATGAAAATGGAATTCTCTGACCACCGACTGGTCTCAATAACCTACCACCTACCTGTCACAGTTGCTAAGGCCCCACATTGGTGCAAAATCTGCCCCCTGAGCTCGCGTCGCCAGGATTTTCCATGTGGGTGGAAGAGGCAACTTTGGCAAAAAAAGTTTGTTGCACCGTGTTGTGCAGACCCCATTTCCACATGGGCAACTTTCAAAGAGGACACCATCTGCCACACTCGCCATCTCTCCTCCAGATGCTCACGAGCCACATTGGTGGTTATCTCGCACGCTCTGGCAGAATTGGTACATTTGGAGTCCAACATTCCAGCTACAGAATACAGCCCTGCATGGGGCCGGAAGTGGGCGGAGGCAGCCGCCCACCTCAATGCACTCAAAAGGCAATACAAACTTTGGGTTTGTGTTCAATACAGGGCCACATGCATCACAAAAGGCGACAAGTACACCGCATATTTCTTTAAAAAATTTTAACACCACGCCAGAGCATGGCCTGCACACAGGTACAAAGATCAGATAATTCTATTGCGGATACACCGGCTGAAGTGGCAATCAAAACGCAAAAATATTACTCCGAGTTGTACTAAGCTGAACCAATTCAGCTGGCTGAAGTGGCGGATTTTCTTGGCCGAGCTCATATCCGCACCATTTTCCAATACCCGGAAATAATGAATTTAATTACTCTGAACGAATTATGGACAGCCATTCGTGGTGCACCAAACTGAAAATGCCTAGGCCCAGATGGCATTCTATATGAGTTCTACGAAAAATATTTCAAATATATATCCCCACTTCTGCTTGCCTCACTTAACCAAAGCCTGTTGGAAACGCGCCTCCTACCAGGAGGACATGAGGCCTTTACTGTCACACAGTTCAAGAAAGGGGATAAGCTTGACTTAGCCAACTAGCGCCCCATTTCTCTAACAAACACAGACACAAAAATTTTAACAAAAATTATGGCTAACCAATTAGGGACTGTAGCATCTGCCACCATCTCCCCAGAACAATTCGGTTTCAAATCCAGAAGGTCAATTTGGGATAACGTGCACTCTGTGGCTAGTGTATGTCAGTCCACAGCCTCTGGGGCACTTGTATTCTTGGACCAACAAAAGGCCTATGATAGAGTAAACTGGGAATACCTAAGGGCCTGCCTCCATCAATTCCGCCTACCCCCTCGCTTCATCAACTGGGTGATGCTGCTCACGGAATCTGCAACAATGGCAGTGCGTGGCCCTAGCTTCCTAATGGAAGTAGTCCGCCCTCAAAGGGGCTTGCGACAAGGGGACCCCCTCAGCCCACTCTTATACAACTTCAGCCTTGACCCACTAATGTAAAAAGTGAATGCCCAACTCACTGGGGTCCATGTGCCAGGCCAAGCCTCAGTCAAGATATTGGCATTTGCAGATGATTATGTGGTTGGGGTGTCTAATAATCAAGATGCACGCGCGCTTGAAGCTCTCATCCAGGAATATTCTCAGGTAAGTAACGCGGCACTGAACGCCTTCAAAACTGAAATCATCCTCCTTGGTCAGTTTCAGAACTGCTGGGCCCCAGCAATTAGTTCCCAACCTGGCCCATCTGCTCGCCCACGTCCACGCCTTACTAACTCAACACACACCGCTCCACTGGTGCTCCCCTTCATGCCACGTCCTACCACAGGACCAGTGCGCCATCTGGGCGTGTGGATGGAGG
This sequence comes from Massospora cicadina, assembly GCA_022478985.1. NCBI lineage: Eukaryota > Fungi > Entomophthoromycota > Entomophthoromycetes > Entomophthorales > Entomophthoraceae > Massospora > Massospora cicadina. The sequence continues at coordinate 110,692 of JAKSZP010001535.1, forward strand.
CAGGTGGATACGCGTCAGCAGTAATGGAGTGCCATATTCTGGACAACGTGATGAAGTGAATCGCCTCTCTCAGAGCCCACCCTACTTCCCTTACTGGCAGGGTTATTTTAGCCAACTCTGTGCTCCTATCCAAAGTCTGGTTTGGAGCCCACACCAACCCCTTCTCCCCAAGCTTCTTCAAATCCTTGTATGCCTTGCTACAAGGATGGCTCTGGTCAGGCCGCCCTCCACCAGTGCGGCTAGAGGTCATGTTTGGCCCTCATCATCATGGTGGCATGGGCCTGCTTGACTTTAAAGCCCATGCTGCCAAGATCCTGGGCACCTGGATCGCGGCCATCACCGCTCCTACACTCCCATCCCAACACTGGTCCCGCGCAGCCCGCTCCAACTTCTCCAGAGCCTTGGGCCTCAACAATCCATTGAACCCCCACTCCCTGATGAAATACCTCGCATCACACACATCGGCCACAGGTCCTCACGGGACAAAAACCCACTACAAACGAATCCTACTCTCCATGCGGAGCGCAGAGTGGAGAATTTGTATTAGCGGACATACAACCCAAAGAGGCCACCCCTCTCCTCAGTTCTCACAAGAGGTACAGGAGCTACCCATCCATGATGGCTTGATCCCCATTCGGCCCCATGTCCTATCCAGGGTGGACTACCTGGACATGATGGACATCCCTTATTCCATTGAGACCCAAAAAACAATCTGGAAATATGTACATCACCCTCTGTTGCAGCCTCAAGTCCACTCCCATGTGTGGCGCTGCCTGAGGAGGGTGTATCGTACAGCTGAGCGCTCTAACACTTTACACTCATCCTGTGTCGTGTGAGGCCATTATGGAACGCTGTTCCACCGCCTGGAGAAGTGCCCCACCTCTAAAGTGATATGGTGCGAAGTTCAACGTCTGCTGGGCCAGGATCAAACGCACCCCTTCAGTCTGTCAAGAGATATGTTTGCTCTATCAATGGCCTCCTCTCTTCCACCTTCCCTCCATGCTCTGGTGGTTGCAATCGCCATGTGGACCATCCACACGATTGTCTTAGATGCCATTGCAGGCTCCACCCCCACTTTCCCAGAAACTGTCCACAGATTCCAGTCTCATTTGGTGGACCACTTTCAAGCGTGGATGTTTGGATACCTCCCACCGCGTCGCCGACAGCTGGTCTCCTCCTGGTTCCCAGTCTGGTTCATCAAATCATACCCCTTCCTCCACACGTGCTTAATAGTGGCTACGGCCCCTTCACACGCTCCCTCCCCCTCCCCATAAGTGGCGTTCCCGCTGGCAACAAGAGATAGCATCGCTTCTCTGGGGTGCCTCCCCCAGTACTAAAGTTTATCTGTCCTTAGTCATATTCAGAAGTGTCCATCCCATGGTCGGCCTTCCCCGCAATAAATTTAAAATTCAAGTACAAAAATTGTATCTCAAATATGCAAATCGTTCTAAAGTCAACCCAATTAGAGTTTCATCATACAGCTGATGAAATATGACCTCTGAAAAATAGCATTAATTTAAGGTTACTGACATGCCCCAAATCTGGATGTTGGTAGGCCTCTTGATAGCCTTAGGTACTCACATTTTGCTGTCCATATGCAAGTGCCTTTATGCCAATTTTGAACATTGATAAAAAATTTTACATAGGGGTGATAAACTTATTTTAGTAATTCAAGGGACAATCTTATAGTTGTCATTGGCCCATGGGATTTTTAAAACTGATTTAGGAATCAATCCCAGGACACTTTCTTGTTTTATAGATTTTATGCACGTTTAGTTAGAATTTAATTGCTGAGTTATTGTCGGGGTAATCCCAAATTGATGGTTTTTAGAAGGCATTTTTATAAGTAACCACCAGAATATGACATTTCCCCTACTTGACTTGAACATAAGCCCTGAGATTCCATATTATTCTGCAATTATTGTCAACAAGCAGCTTTTTGTTTTTGGCCAAAATTACCAATTAATATAGGGTTGGATTTTAATAGCTTTAAATTAGCCCAAATTGCTTATGGATCTTAAGCCAGATTCCATCTTCAAGAGTAAATAGTTTCTTATTAATTATTTATAGGTAATATTTTTATTTTTTAATTTTTATACTTTTTTTAATTATTTTATATTTTGTTTCTTTTCATTTTTCCCCTTCTTTTTTAGCACTAGTGGTGCCCAACCCAAAAGGGCGAGACGCTACACATCTTTATTTGCAAATGAGTTGTCAAAGGATTATTCTGATAAAAAATCATAATCTAGCCCCTAAGTTATCAGCCTAGTAAGCCATATCAGATGGCAAGGAAGCTTTTGGGGAACTTTTGTTTTGCACCCACATTAGCTGGTGGACCATGGCGGACAACATTGGGGTAGGAGCATCAGCGACATGTGGCATAAGTTGGTATAGTTGTGGGGTTTTTATCTATGAGGCTGGCGGTGTCCATTGCCTCATCGTATTGAGCAAGTGGATGCTCAGTGAAAGTGATGAGAGCAGACACTCAAGTGAACAACTTGATGCTCTGGCGGGTTTGTAATAGTTGGGGTCAAAAATAGAAGTTTTTGTCATGTCAAAGCACCCATGGCTTGCACCAAAAGCGAGCTCCTCAAAATTTTATTTTGCATCTTCATCAAAAAACACTGGGAAAGTTTGGGATAGGAATACCCTCCACTAGGGGATCCATCGCCCCATGAAGTTGCTGGCTGAGTAAAGTGTTGACAGGGGCAGCTGCGGAATTAACTGCCATTTTATTAAAAATAATTTTAATTTGCAAAACCAGGTTTTTCAAAGAAATGGTGAGAGCACAAATTGATAGGATCAATAAAAAACTCCTCCAAATCAAAATCTGCTTGACTAAATGGACAGCCGCTATCATTGGTCCAGTTGAGAAATTTATTTAGATGAGACAAGCCGACCAGAGGATGGACATTACCAAAATAGAGAAAGAAAGTATTGACATAAAACCTGAGCAGGGTCAACTCTGTCATAGAAAGTTTTTTTTCACCTCCGGATCGGGACTTGGATTTTTCTGGTTACATCATGGGTAAGGTTTTCGTGTTATTATACCTACTAACCGCCAATAGCTTCCTTCAGCTGGCACCCCAATCAATGTGCAAAGGGTGGGAATCAAACCTGCAAACTTCAGGTTGGTAGCCATACGCCCTACCAACTCGCCTTCCACCCCCTCAGTTGAGAAATTTAAATGTATTAATTTTGGCCAAAACTGGGCCAGCCAACAGAATTGTAGCAGTGACAGGAGCTGAATGATTGAAGACAGTCAACCATGAATGCTCAGCCAAAACTGTCTCATCCACCAACTTAGGATTCCATAATCCAGCCAAATTGTTCAAATTTTGAAAAAAATATTAATTTTTGATTGACTGCCACCTTGGAAGCGGCGCCAGAATTTTCCAAGGTTGAAGGCAGGACGATTGAGCCCCATCAGAAAATTTGGGGAAAATTGTCCACCAACCCAACATTGGAGGGAGGAGCAGCAGAAGTGGCAAAGGTAGAATCTGTAAGGCACTTGCACTTTGAGTGGGAAAACTTAAAGCACAAGGGGCAAATGGCGTAGTTGTTTTCAATGCGCGCCAAGAAAGGGTGATAGGGGTGGATCTGATCACGGTGTGTGGGGGAATTATGAGGTTGGAATCACAATGAAATGGGAAGATCGTTACAAAGGCGCGAGGCCCTGCCAGATGATCCACCCCATTTAAAACCACAGACTGCAATATGGATCTGCACTGTAAACGGCCAAACCCCCATGAGATTGTGGCGGAGGCGTTTGGGGAGAGATGGGAGGGCAACCCAGCAAACTGGACCACCAAAATGGCCTCATCCCAGAGCCAGGTTCAAATGTTGGGAAGGGGATTTTTAAAAAACTAATAGAAGCTCAGCTGTTGCCTCTGCATTGGCTTCAGAGAGCAAGCTAATATTAAAATAACCCTTGAAGATGTGAAACTTAATAAATCTGGTGGATTTGTACACCACTGTGGCAATATTAACAATGGCCAAGCTCGCATATGAGAAGAGATTCTCATATTTGACCCTAAAGCCAAAATGAAAATTGCTCTGTGGGAGCACCAAAGGGCTCTGGAGCACCGCCTTGGAGCTTACGATGAAGTGGGTCAAGTCCTGAGGGGTACTTAACACCTGGTCACGTTGAGAAGGCTAGCAGAGCCAGCCCAGGCGCGCTTTGGCGGTGGTTGAAATATGCCAGATGACAGCGCACCATCTCAAGCTAGGGCGGCAGGCGTCAATGGCATTGACATTGGTAAGTTTTGGCTTAATTGAGCAGCTATTTTTGTATTTTTTAAGTTTCAAATTTGGCTTCAACTTTTTGAATTTTAAAGTGAAAGAGAGTTTATTTCCTTTTTTATTTATTTTAATTATTTTGCAACTTTAGTATTATATATTTGTATACTTTAATTGGCCAGCTTATTAAACCTTATTATAATTTTTGCGTGGACATGGTTATATATAAGATTAATCCTAACTTCCTTGATTGTATAAAGGAATTTAAGGTCTTCTCAATAAATTCAAATGTGCCAACCCAGATGCAATCTAACTTTTGTTTTGGCCCAATTGTGGAGTTTTAGAATAGAACTTCATTGCCTACTTTGACGTTGCCAAATTTTAGCAACTTAATGTAACCTTTTTGTGTTTGGGTTTTTATAAGAAATGTTGTAGAAGGCTTGAGTTTACAATTTGATTAGGGTATTAGCAATTTTGTTAACGTATTGAGGATAATTAATCTCGCTGGGAACCTCTAAGACCAAATATAGTAACAATGGTAGGGAAGGATGTCTTCCATATAACAACAAAATAGGTGAAATCCTGGTAGCTTAATGGTATGAGATGTTGTAGGCAAACACGGCTGAACTCAGATAGGTAATCCATTTAGAAGTTTATTTGGAGTTGACTTTCATATGATGTTTGCCAACGTCACATAGGCTCGCTCAACTGTACTATTGGTTACAGGGTGATAGGGAGCGGAAATAACGCCTCTTGATCCCATTAACTGGTTAAAAATGGTGAGGACATGGGCGGTGAAGATAGTTCCATTATCTATAAGGATGATATGAGACACTAGATAGTTGGTGAAAATATTTATGAGGACAAACTTGGCTGTAGCTAATGCTCCTGATTCCCAAATAGCCTTAGCTTTGACCCATTTAGTCAATTGGTCAATAGCCACAATAATGTACTTGGCCTTTGGATTGCTTGTGGGAAGAGGTCTAATAACATTGATAGATACAGTATTCCAGGAAAACTTTGGCTTAACAAGCTTATAATATGTGCTTTATCAGAACGTTTTTCGCCTTGACACTCCACACAGCACTCTAGAGTTACATGGATATTAAAATGCATTGACTTCTGATAGTATAATATCTTCATATGCTACTTCATCTTCTTAAATCCACCATGCCCTATATCTTTATGGGCATCCATTATCATGCTTGTTTTGGGCTGATGGTCATGATAATATACTTTTCACTTTCAATGATCTTATAGAGTGTCCCATTTTAAATTATTGTATCTTGTCATAAGTCTGATATTATTTTATTGACTGATTTGGGCTCATTTTGGTACGCTTCATTGATCATCTTCTTAAACAACTCATCAGTGGCTAAACTAAGCGTAGTGATAGTGACCAGTCAGGTTAGGCGGTCAGCGTTCTGATGCTTTATCCTAGTGCAATGCTCAATCATGTAATTATAGGTTCAAAGCTTTAACGCCCAGCGGGCTAATCAGCACTCAGTATCCCTCAAGTTGTTCAGCCATATTAAGGATACATGATTTGTAACAACTGTAAATTATTTCTATATATTAGAAATAAAATTTCTTGCAAGTACATATGACTGCTAAGCATTCCCATTATGTCACTGTATACTTTCTCTCATGAATGTGGGAATCCAGCTAGCCTATTCTACTGGTGCTGAATTCAGCCGGATTTCCACAAATGACTTATTTGATTTTGGTTTTTGCCAATGAATATGGCGGACTCACAAACTAGCAAATAAAACAAAAATGTATTATTCCCCAGTAGAATCTTGAGTGAGAAAAGAACGAGTTTAAATAGTAGTGGCAAGGGTGTTATAAGTAAACCTTCTTAATATCTTGATGCTTAGTATTTAATTGTTCGAGGTTCAAAGTTCAGATTAGGTTAAAAATGTTCAAATTAGGGAATAAGGGATACTGACCTATTGGAGCTCTCAAACCTCGCCTCACTTCAACAGAACGGCTGATTAAGGGTTGATAGTGGGTAGGTAAGTCCTTTAAGCAGGGATTTAATATATTTTTCCCAATTAATGGGTGAGAATATATTTGCACCTTATAGGACCCCCTCCACCCCTATAAAAGGGGTGGTCTGCGCCTAGGTGTTTTAACTGAATTGTTGAGGGACTGGGGAGGAGCCTTGGCATAACTTCCCATAATTGGCCATGGGTTTGGCACAACCTATTTACTGAGAACTGGACGATTTGCCAAATATTGGATGGAATAGAATTACCCTGATTAGAGGGGTTCCACTGAGAATTGGTCAGGGTCTTTTGGATGATTTTGTCCTTATTAAAAACTAAAGTGCTCTTGATACAAAATCAGACTTGAAATTGTCTGACAGTATTTAATAAAATTTGGACGATTCTCACCCAAAACATTCTTCCCCCAAACTCAAGATGAAAATTGTCTGAAAATGAACGTTTGAGGTCTAAATAGAAAAGGCAACTTGATGTTTTTCACCGTCTTCCCCTATCTGAGATAATATGGCTCCAACTGCCATGAGTGATGCGTCAGTCTAGACATTAATTTGTTATCAAGGTCCAGATATTGTTTAATGGGGCTACCAATATCTCTAATCAGAGCTGTTAAAATGCCTCTTAACAAGACGTATTTTAGTCAAATGGGACCTTATACAGTAGTAAATAGAAAATGTAGTTCTCCAAATTGTGCAAAGTCAGCAATTAGTTGGTTATAGTAACTGATCATGCCTAGGAAAACTTGAATAATGTGCCTTAATTCAGGCCATTTCATTTTGGATATAAGATCTAACTTAAAGGGTTGGGGCTGAAGTCCTACTTTGTAAATTACAAAAACAAGATATTTCAGTTGATTTTTAAGAATTGGCACTTTTTGGGCTTAATTCTTAAGCTTGCAGCTTCTAACCTTCTTAAAACCTCATCTAAGTGTTCCAGGAGGCATCAAAAGTTCGACTGAAAACATAAATATTGTCAAGATACACTATTACACATGACAATTTTATATCTCTCATGATTGTGTCCATAGCTCTCTGAAAGGTTTTTAAGGCATTGCATAGACTTGAGGCATCTTTTCAGTTGTTATAGGCCCTTTTAGGTTATTATTGCACATATTTCGCGTTCCTCTTTGGGCATATCAATTTGTCAATAACAACTAGTGAGGTCCATCACTGACAAGAATTTCGCACCTCCGAACCTGTCCAAGGCATTTTCAATCCATGGAAGAGATTAAAAGTCCTTTTTTGTGATGTTGTTTAATTTCCAGTAATCAATGACAAATTGGTTGCTTCCAACCTTCTTTTTTTCTATTGAAAATTGGCGCAGCCCAAGGACTTTTTAATGGCAAAATCATGCCACAATCATGGAGTTATTTAATCTCCATTAAAACAGCTTCTTCTGATATCTATGAGCATCTAATTAGTCATAATTGAATCGTTTTATGATCCTATTATTGATAGTGTATATGAAATTTAAAGCAAATCCTGGGTTTAAATCAGCTTACACAAATAAATCCGCTATTTTGAAAATAACTCCTGGGCTTGACTCTTCCCAGTGTTGGTCAAGTTACTCAAATTAGCCATTGTGACAACGTTGTTAATTCTGATTAGGTCTTTGTCATGAAGCCCTGTTTCAAAAAATGTTCCAAACTTGTGAAATGAGTTATTTCTGTGGTAGAAAACAGATGCAGAAAGTCGATTATCTGGTGTCTCTTGATGTAATGGGACGATCTTATAGGTTTGCATATAAGATATGAACTTCTCCATAGCTGGGAATAATGATACCAGGTGTGATGTTTGTTTTACATTTTGGTCTGGATCATGGTTGATATACCTCTCCATAAAGCCCTTTCAAAAACTTAAATGTCAGTCCTGTCACAGATCAGCTAAGAAAAACTAGACTGGGCTACCAGTTGGGGTGCATGTGCACCCAGTGGAGGGCCCATAATGCCAAAGGCATAGCGGTCCAAGTGACTAATAAGAGTGTGGTTTTATGGGAGTCATGAGGAAAGTAAAAGTTCAGTAACATACTGAAGGCCACCAAGGCAAACCAGATGGTTGCATTAGGGGCAACTGCAAGTCTTGTGGGGACAACCCCCAAGGGCAGGAGAGGTAGGGAGGACAATGACTCCTCCAGGGTATGCAGTTGCTGGCCTTCATCTTTTAGTAGGGGGCTTGCACGTCAGCGAGGGATGGCACAGAGGCCACCACATGGTTGGAAGTGTGAGCGGAGGTAGAGTAAGGCCCATGAGAGGGGTTGGGACCGAGCTTCCCCTGGAGGGGGCGCTTCAGGTCCCACAGGTGGGCTGAGCCATCAGCAGCTGAGGCGGTTATGGATGCCAAGTCCATGAGTGGTGGGCGGGGGCGCTCAGTGCTGCTCTAGCCAGAGAGCGGTTTTGGAGGACTATCAAATCAAACGGATGGAAGGATTTCCATTAAATGGATGCGTGGTAGTGAATGAACCAGCAGGTTCATCATCGTCAGGGGTGAAGCATATTATTGTGCTTACAATACACTGCCACATGGTGGGGTCAAGTGACCAGATAACCCAGTCAGTGAACATCAGCAGAAGAATTTGGGTGATAGCGCGTTTCATCAGATCAATTGGTGGAAATTTTATAAAATTAATAAGGCAGATGGAGGCTGCAGCAAGCTAGACAGGGAATTCAAATTTTATTAAGTGATAGATAAGAGAATGAACTGACAACTGCCCCCAGCCAGGGCAGTTGCTTTAAGAACTGGGCTGAATGTATGGGGAGGATATTGAGGGATTGGTCATTTGGGATCTGGTGATGGGATTTAGTTGGCTGGCTCGGAGGGGGTAGAATGATGCTTTAGATCTCGGCAAAAGTCAAGAAAACTTTTGCAATTTTTTTGGATTCTTGGGGCCAAACTAAGTCGATGCTACCAATCTGGGTCCTGGTCATCCGAGTCATCCTGTTTGCATGGTTCAGGTGCTCCAGATTCATCCCAGGAGATAGGGGACCTTGGATCAGATTATTTGTGACTCAAACCAAACCCTCAATTAGGCTACTTGTGCGATCCAAACTCCCCAGATCTGTTTCAGAGCGTTGTGGCAGATGGTCCAAGTCATTTGGGCCCTGATTCAAGATCTGAGCCATGTCCTGATCTGATTCCCGGTGCAGGCCAGTCCAGACCAGCTCCCCCATTCCGAAATTTGCAGGCCAAGCTCCAATGTTGGGAATTGCTGTTTTCCCAATATTTTGATATAGTTTGTCTGGGGAGTGGGTGGTCCCAGGGGCCTGTCCATGCCCCCTGGTGTGCGCAATCTCCCTGAAGACTCCTTCTATCAAACTTACCAGGGTTGAGGAGGGGGAAGAGGTGGGAATGGGTATCTTTGGGGGGAATGCAGTCACCCAGCGCTCATCTATCACATGGCTAGGTCGCCCAGCTGTGACAGGGGGTCCACTGGAGCCTTATGGCCCCATTTCGTCTGAAAGGTGTGTTGATCCCTATCCAGTTGCAAGGGCTGGTCCCCAGGACTTACAAGTCCTTTATAAATTTTTAAATGATACCTGATGATATAGTAACGTGCTGATTTCACCAAAAAGAATGTCATTTAACTTTTTGATATGTGTGGTCCATGTTTTTATCTTTAATTGTGCTTTCATGTATTCAATTTGGACTACTCGTTCTTTTTAGGTCAGGTTTATGAATAGGCTGGGCCTCCTTCTTGGCTTTATCTTTGTTATAGTACATCGTGTATTCTTGCAATGAGTGGTGATAGTATCATACTTGTAATTTTTAACAGCTCTAAATCTTCTCAGTAAATCAGTCTCAGTTAGGACATCATAGTTAATAAAACAAATACGATTTCAGGTGCTGTTACAATGATATATCTGAATCTTAGAGGTAAAGGATGCATGTTCCAAATTGATTTGGTTGTATGCACTCCTGCTGTGCCATATTACTGACAATTTGTAACATCAGGTGCAATTGTAAACTTTTTTAATTAATTTTGTGCTGAATATATTAAATAGAGCTCCACTATTATATGGCCTAAACCTGGGCCTTGTTTAATGCTATATCCACATATGTACATTTGGAGTAGGGTTTAAAAGATTTTTGAGTGAATAATGCGATTGTTGCCTGATTCCAGATGTGATTTCAGACTTGAGCAGAATTTGGGAAGGTTTCTGCTAGGCTCTTCATTTGATTAGCCACTTGTACATCATGGAGTAAAGGCAGTTCAGTTGAACATCCAGGTAGAAGGTCTAGCCCTTGATCGATAATCTGCTTTTCATAGAGTTTAGATGCTTCTTTTTGGATTCTTTGGTAATTTTTGAAGGAAGTATTGTTTTTGTTTTAGCCTGAGTAGTGATAATAAGGACATTACTAGCTGTAATATGATGGATGTTATCTTTGGCAACATCATCATACCTAAAGAGCTCACCAGAGTCAGGTGGAATGGTTTGTTGAACATTAATATAGTTAAAGCATTCCGTCTCTACTCCAACTGCTTCTTTCCCACCTCATCATCATTTTTGATTTCTAGGGAAACATTGACCCTGGGCTTTTTGTTTGACCATCTGAAGAATTGGCTATTGAAATGTCCTTTTTGGTTACAGTTGTGGCATATAATTGGGCCATTCTACTGTTTTTGCTCAGATTTTTGGTTTTCATTTCAAGAATTCCACCCTTGGTCAGGCAAAGTGTTATATTTTTCCTGAAAACCGAAATTTTTGCTAATCCTTGGGCCAATTAGTGGAATCAAAGCTGCTGGAACAGAATCTCGAGTAATCAGTAAGCTCATTGGTTTAATGTCTCTGTTCAATTCTGGTATCATGACATGGCGCAATTCACGGTAGGGCTTAACCATATGCTTCATTACAATTTTAGTGTCAGACTAAGTCATTGAATTACATCCTAGTAAGACTTGAACCTCATGGTAAAACCTGTCATCAAAGTCCTTGATAGTCTCATTATGCTTGAATTCACAATTGAAAGGTCATACTTTTCTTTCTCGTTGCAATCACTTTTGCAAACTATTCGATTCAAGACTGAATCCAGTTTGATAATCTCACAGAGGAGATTAGTCTGCGCCCATGTCAGGGAGCAGTTGGGCAAGCAAGGTAAGAGGAGCAGGTGGAAAGCCCGCGGCCTCCAACATTTGAAAACGCCCCAGAGAATCTGGCAGAATAGACAAAAATCAAAAAAAAACTGGTGGTCACAATTTCCCCGGAGATACTCACATGGCAAGCACGATGCAACCAGTACATCAACACGCCAAACTCCTAACCACTTTTATCGGTGGAATTTGGAGTCCGCGTGTATCTGGACATCCAAAAAACGGCCTTATGGGAAAATTTTTGTGAAGATGTACACAAAATTTTACAAACCGCGGTGTACGTTGCACCTCACTCCATGTCATGCGGTTGGCTGGACCTAGGTTTTGAAAGCAAAAAAGCAGCAGACGAGGCTGCAGCGGTGCGCATAGTGGTCAACCTCCCTGAAGGGCAATGGGTCATCGAAACCAAATGCACCAGATGGGCAAAATCAAACCAAATTTTCCTCACATTTGACTTTTTGCCTACTATGGTAAAATTTGACATTATGGAACAACACCTGAAAGATGGTCTCGCCATATATGGCGAAATACAATCTTTTAAAATGCAACGCTTCACGCTGATGCCACACCTGTGCACCGGCAAAGCCATCGCAGTTCTGACCCCAACTGAGGAGATTGTGAAGGATTTAACCCAGATCCCGCACTCCACTTTTATTGATATCGCAGGGCATACCACCCACCCATTCTGGGTGACCGTGGACAGCGCGCCCCCCATTTGCACCCACTATGATGCATTTGGCCATAAGGCGCATGCGTGCCCCATCAAGGAGGGCGTCACATTCCAAGAGCACCCCTCAGTGGCCATGGCCAATGGAGAGGCGCACTATGAACCAACCGCAAGCACCAAGGAGGCTTTCCCGTGGGGAGCACAAGGCTGCTACCTATTGGTAAAGCCTATCTCCCCGCAAGAAGGAAGAAGGCCAAGCAGGCCCATAGGGCCACAGCCAAGGAAATGGCCAAGGCCACCACCGCTATCCCACACTCACAACGCCAGGAGGACATGGAAACCTTTGCAGCGGAAGCAACTTGGGAATCCATCAATCAATCAGATTGGGAAGCCCATGCTGAGTGGGCCACTCAATCTGAGGATCTGATTGAGACTCAATCTCACCCAATTGTTGCACCCAAGCTTCGGTTGAAACCAACTTGGGACCTATCTCAACTGAAAAAAAATATTTGACCCGCTCAACGGTGCACTGAACTCATCCACACCGCAAAAAATTCATCCAACGTTGGGAAAACAAAAAGTGAAGGCCAAAGCCAACGCGACTCTTTCCGCAAAAATCAACAAAAGCTCCAATAGCGTTGCTGCTAACACCCACGCTGCTGTGAAAGCCTGTGGGGACCTAGAAGAGGCTGGTGGGCCCAGGGGCCCACCCCCTCGCACCTAAGGTGCAATGGGGGAAACCTTCACTTTAGGGACATTGAATATTGCCAGACTCAAGGCCTCCCTGTCCCAGGCTAGGAAACTGAGTTTTTTACAACACAATTTACCCATGGATATCTTGGCAATCCAGGAGTCCCACTGTCCATGAGGTTCTGAGGAAACTTGGAAAACAATGCTCCTCCCATCCCTATCCTTTTGGTCAAAGCACTGTGGGGTGCTAATTCAGAAAAATAATTTTTTCAAATTTTTATCCTCAGAAACATTCCTAAATGGCCGAGTGCTTGTTGTCACCTTCTCGTGGGCTGACATAGTTCATGCAATTGTCAACATCTATGCCCCAAACAGTGCACATGAGCTTCAGGAATTTTTCTCATCAGTTAAATCCCTCCTGGTACCCCCTGATTCTTTCCTAGTCAGCAACATGAACTGTTGGCTAACCTCACCAACGGACCGGTGGCCTCCCTCGCCCCACACCCCACAGGGTCACATAGAACTACGCGTTCTAAAGGCCAGCCTTGGGTTAATAAATGCGCTGCCGTGACATGCCCCACTGCTCAAAAACATGATGTTTCCCCACATCCACAATGGCCAATTAAGGTCCATGACCCACATTGACCTTATTCTAACGCTGGCGAAATTCCAACCCCACATCTCCCACTTCAAAACAACGAAAATGGAATTCTCTGACCACCAACTGGTCTCAATAACCTACCACCTACCTGTCACAGTTGCTAAGGCCCCACATTGGTGCAAAATCCGCCCCCCCGAGCTCGCGTCACCAGGATTTTCCATGTGGGTGGAAGAGGCAACTTTGGCAAAAAAGTTTGTTGCACCGTTTTGCGTGGACCCCATTTCCACATGGGCAACTTTCAAAGAGGACACCATCCGCCACTCTCTCTATCTCTCCTCCAGATGCTCATGAGCCACATCAGTGGTTATCTTGCGCACTCTGGCAGAATTGGCACACTTGGAGTCCAACATTCCAGCTACAGGATACAGCCCTGCATGGGGCTGGAAGTGGGCGGAGGCAGCTGCCCACCTCAACTCACTCGAAAGGCAACACAAACATTAGGTTTGTGTTCAATACAGGGCCACACACATCACAAAAGGTGACAAGTGCACCGCATATTTCTTTAAAAAATTTTGCACCATGCCAGAGCATGGCCTGCACACAGGTGCAAAGATCGGATAATTCTATTGTGGATACACTGGCCAAAGTGGCAATCAAAATGCAAAAATATTATTCCAAGTTGTACTGAGCTGAACCAATTCAGCCAGCCAAAGTGGCGGAATTTCTCGACCAAGCTCATATCCGCGCCATTTTCTGATACCCAGAAATAATGAATTTAATTACTCCAAACAAATTATGGACAGCCATTCGCGGTGCACCAAACCGAAAATGCCCAGGCCCAGATGGCATTCAATATGAGTTCTACGAAAAATATTTTAAATATATATCCCCACTTCTGCTTGCCTCACTTAACCAAAGCCTGTTGGAAACGCGCCTCCTACCAGGAGGACATAAGGCCTTTACTGTCACACTCTTCAAGAAAGGGGATAAGCTTGACTTAGCCAACTGGCGCCCCATTTCTCTAACAAACACAGACACTAAAATTTTAACAAAAATTATGGCTAACCAATTAGGGACTGTAGCATCTGCCACCATCTCCCCAGAACAATTTGGTTTCATACCCAGAAGGTCGATTTGGGATAACGTGCACTCTGTGGCTAATGTAAGTAAGTCCACAGCCTCTGGGGCACTTGTATTCTCGGACCAACAAAAGGCCTATGATAGAGTAAACTGGGAATACCTAAGGGCCTGCCTCCATCAATTCCGCCTACCCCCTCGCTTCATCAACTGGGTGATGCTGCTCACGGAATCTGCAACAATGGCAGTGCGTGGCCCTAGCTTCCTAATGGAAGTAGTCCGCCCTCAAAGGGGCTTGCGACAAGGGGACCCCCTCAGCCCACTCTTATACAACTTCAGCCTTGACCCACTAATGTGAAATGTGAATGCCCAACTCACTGGAAGTCCATGTGCCAGGCCAAGCCCCAGTCAAGATATTGGCATTCGCAGATGATTTTGTGGTTGGGGTGTCTAATAATCAAGATGCATGCGCGCTTGAAGCTCTCATCCAGGAATATTCCCAGGTAAGCAACGCGGCACTGAACGCCTTCAAAACTGAAATCATCCTCCTTGGTCAGTTTCAGAACTGCTGGGCCCCAGCAATTAGTTCCCAACCTGGCCCATCTGCTCGCCCACGTCCACGCCTTACTAACTCAACTCACACCGCTCCACTGGTGCTCCCCTTCATGCCACGTCCTACCATAGGACCAGTGCGCCATCTGGGCGTGTGGATGGAGGCAGGTGGATACGCGTCAGCAGTAATGGAGTGCCATATTCTGGACAACGTGATGAAGTGAATCGCCTCTCTCAGAGCCCACCCTACTTCCCTTACTGGCAGGGTTGTTTTAGTCAACTCTATGCTCCTATCCAAAGTCTGGTTTGGAGCCCACACCAACCCCTTCTCCCCAAGCTTCTTCAAATCCTTGTATGCCTTGCTACAAGGATGGCTTTGGTCAGGCCGCCCTCCACCAGTGCGGCTAGAGGTCATGTTTGGCCCTCATCATCATGGTGGCATGGGCCTGCTTGACTTTAAAGCCCATGCTGCCAAGATCCTGGGCACCTGGATCGCGGCCATCACCGCTCCTACACTCCCATCCCAACACTGGTCCCGCGCAGCCCGCTCCAACTTCTCCAGAGCCTTGGGCCTCAACAATCCATTGAACCCCCACTCCCTGATGAAATACCTCGCATCACACACATTGGCCACAGGTCCTCACGGGACAAAAACCCACTACAAACGAATCCTACTCTCCATGCGGAGCGCAGAGTGGAGAATTTGTATTAGCGGACATACAACCCAAAGAGGCCGCCTCTCTCCTCAGTTCTCACAAGAGGTACAGGGGCTACCCATCCATGATGGCGTGATCCCCATTTGGCCCCATGTCCTATCCAGGGTGGACTACCTGGACATGATGGACATCCCTTATTCCATTGAGACCCAAAAAACAATCTGGAAATATGTACATCACCCTCTGTTGCAGCCTCAAGTCCGCTCCCATGTGTGGCGCTGCCTGAGGCGGGTGTATCGTACAGCTGAGCGCTCTAACACTTTACACTCATCCTGTGTCGTGTGAGGCCATTATGGAACGCTGTTCCACCGCCTGGAGAAGTGCCCCACCTCTAAAGTGATATGGTGCGAAGTTCAACGTCTGCTGAGCCAGGATCAAACGCACCCCTTCAGTCTGTCAAGAGATATGTTTGCTCTATCAATGGCCTCCTCTCTTCCACCTTCCCTCCATGCTCTGGTGGTTGCAATCGCCATGTGGACCATCCACACGATTGTCTTAGATGCCATTGCAGGCTCCACCCCCACTTTCCCAGAAACTGTCCACAGATTCCAGTCTCATTTGGTGGACCACTTTCAAGCGTGGATGTTTGGATACCTCCCACCGAGTCGCCAACAGCTGGTCTCCTCCTGGTTCCCAGTCTGGTTCATCAAATCAGACCCCTTCCTCCACACGTGCTCAATAGTGGCTACGGCCCCTTCACACGTTCCCTCCCCTCCCCATAAGTGGCGTTCCCGCTGGCAACAAGAGATAGCATCGCTTCTCTGGGGTGCCTCCCCCGGTACTAAGTTTAACTGTCCTGAGTCATATTCAGAAGTGTCCGTCCCATGGTCAGCCTTCCCCGCAATAAATTTAAATTTAAACAATTGAAAGATCATTTTTAGGCTGAAGTTTTTACAGGCCCTCCAAATTGTTTTATAACCGCATTTTTGGCATCCATGTAGGATCAATCGTCACCCAAATAGAGCATAATTAGGTTGCAGCTATAGGCATCAAGTTTTTTAAAAAATAATTGCTTTTGCATGATCTGATTCTCCTCACATTGCCTTTTCAAATAGCTTGAGAAAATAGTGAACGTTACCATCTTTATTTATTATAGGAAGCGTAGAAGTTTACTGTCATCTTTCCCAGTTTTGAATAGGTTTACACTTCTAGTACTTGAACGTCTTGGAAAATTGTATGTCAAAATCTGGCCTCTTTCCTGTCAGGGAGTATCTGGAGTCAGGATAGATGCCAGAGGTTTATGCGTAGGATAGATGTTCAATATTAGTTTCTGCATCAATATTGATTCCTGATCATTCAATTCCACTTAAGATCCAAACTGCTCAATTATGATACTTGGTTTGTGCCTTAATTGATTTCCAAGTTTTTTTTGGCCAAATGAGAAAATCTTTATTAAGTATCTCCATCATCAAGGCTGGTCAGATAATGAAATTCCCTTTTCTGAGGGATTCAAAAATCATTTTTATAAGGTTGTTGCGTTCCTTTTCAAAAAAATAATTTGAGGTTAAACATTTGATATCTTTGGCCATACTGTCTACTCAGGAACTTGTTGTTAATCTCATTCTGAGTTCCCAATTCCTCTGAGTAATTTAGGCGTTTCTGGCCTGAAATCTTAAAACAATTATACTGATTTTTGGAAACTCATATTTGATATGACCCTTTTCTTCATCAATATTTGGGACTTCTGGTAATGCAACAAGATCTCTAATGCTTTTATGTTAGAATAAACTCATTTCAAACATACTTCTCAAAGTGAACATACTTTGAATTTAAGTCCACATGTTTCTCTTTAGGCTGAAGTGCTTGTGTGGTGATTCATACTGTGTGAGATATTTAGAAAATTGGAATATGTTTCCAGCTTTAGACAGCAGCTATTCATATTTTTTACCCTTTGTGCGACAGCCCATTGTGAGAAAGAACTTCTGCAGCTATCTTTGAGACTCCTATGTTTAGTTGTTCCTCAAGGGTGTTTTGTCTTAGATGATCATTGTTGGAATGGTCTGTATTATCCACGATTGTCTTTCAGACTTCACTAAAACTGGTATTAATTTATCTAGTAGATCAAATTGGAAAGATCTTTCTTCCTCTTGTACATGGAGAATTTCCATGAGTTCCAAATTTTGCCTAGAAAAATTAGCTAGATATGCTTGATTGAGGGCTGGACAAAGTTAACCAGGAATTTATTAGTTGATTTACTGTTTGTAAGATGTCTGGCAAGAGCTGCCATGATTGCCTCTCAATACTTATGAACATCTCCATTTTGAGTGCCTGATCCTTGAGTTAGTAGAACAGGCCAAAAGAGTGATCAATTTGTGATGTAACTATCATAAATCCATTGAATAAAGTTTATACCATGTTCTTAATTCTTTCAGATGCAAATTTAATTGGTCATGATATGGCTATATGACCTCCTCAGCCATGATAAGTTCCAGAGATTAAGAGGTACTCTCATTAGAGCCTTGGTGGCTCGTATTGAAATATTTAGTGGTTTCCTTATCAATAACTTTCATCTCATTACTGCTTTCTCTTCTGGAAAAAACTGCCTGCAACTGATTATATGGGTTTATTTCAGAGAGTGTCACTGAGTTTGAGTAAGCACCACCTGCTAAAATTCAAGGATTGATCGCTTGTTTATTGAAATCCTACACGTATAATCAGTAAGTAGTTTGGGCAAATGATTCTCATTAATATTTAGTGTCTTCCAGTGTATTGACCATTTAGAAGCTAACTAGGCTTATATAAAACTACAAAAATCTTATGGTCTTCTTGGGATATTATCCCTACAATTTTGGAACTTTTACTGACACAGGAAACGATACAAGCTGGCGAATTCTGTCTTAAATGCTTGTTGAAACTCTTATTAGGAACCGATTTTTTAGAAAACCAGATTAGAAGAAGTAAAAGAATATATCTTTTCATTAGAAGATATATTTTGATGGTATATTTGATGATTATTTTACTTTGCCAGGCGATGGTATCTACACCTCTAGGGCATCTCCTGGCCATATTTTGAGCACAAGGTTTTTCCCAGATAATATTTTCTATCTAGGTTTGGCCCAAGAACTGATACAACCATGAAATTTTACTAAACTATTGGTGGTAACTCTACTCCTAAAAATGGAAGTTTCAGGTACAAAGATTTCAATTAAAATTTTTAAAATTTTTCTAAAGTCAATGTAAGGATCCCTACCTGAATTAAAGATTCATGTATATTATGACAAAGGGATTTTTATCCAATCCAGAACTACATTAAAAACTAGCGTCAGCCCCTTGGGTTGGGACCATCTAGTACTAAAAAAACTAGCGTCAGGGATAATCCACAACTAAATTCAAGGCCTCCTCAATTGGGATTAACCCCCAACTTATGTAAATGAATGTTACTCAACCAATACCCTCTGGTATTGGGGTCCAAACCTGATTTATGCGGTGATTGATAATTGACATAAGCGATAGAATGTCACAGAATCCCTGATTGCTAATTAGTATAAATTTTTCTCAGAAATACAGAGATTGTATCCTAAAAATACCTCCCTGATCTCCTATAGTTTCTTAAATAAGAAAATAAAGTTTAATCTCTTTTTACCATTATTGATTTGTGCTACTTATATTCATTTAAGAATAAAAAACATCTTAGGGGTTTATCACATGTTATAAATTTGGCGAATCATTGAGATACGCTGTATGGTTTTTGTGCAGAGTCAAACCCACTGAGCTATGGATGGACAATATGGAAATCGTTGGTCCACAAGACAAACATAAAGATTTTAATAAAATATGAAGCAATTGCTTTAGCCACATACTCTATTTATTTAATATAAAACAGCATATTACTTCTGCTCTGCTTACTACTTCCTACAAATAATCCTCCTCCTTCAATCATCTCATTTTGCTTGTATCTCTGCGACTTTGGATGATACCACTCTCTTGGCTTAGACTTTTCAATTCCACCATTTTCTCATTGGCTTTGACTGAGTATGGTATTCTTAAATTCTCTATCTCCTTTTTTAAAGTGATCTACTAAATATTTGTCAACTGATGACATCACCTTATTAGGAGTTGATCCAATAATAACTCTTTCAAATTAAATATCACATCATCCTATTGTGCTCAAATATTCATACTCTATAATCATCATTAGTGGATTCTAGCCAATTTTCCATGGCCCTTTGGGCTATTGTCCAGTCATATCAGAGTCTTTACATTACCCCCCACTTGATTGGACAATAAGGCTCCTATATCTTATACGCCCAGAGGAAGTTCACATGCACTTGGTTAATTATATGACCACTCGCAGGGTCCTTGATGTTATAGGCGTTGACACCCATTTTTTCAATAACTTCAAATGTACCAATCCAGATACTGGCCAATTTGTGTTTCCACTTGACCCATGTTGATCATGTAATAGAACCATGTTCCCATCTTTGAACTGAGCTAGACCACTATGCCATACTTGATTGGCAGCCTGATTCTTTATCTTCTTGGCTAATCTGTTTGAGTATGCTTCAGTTTTTCAATTTGATTAGTGTTATGGATAAAGTCATCAAATAATTTGTGGGTCCGTTCCGCTGGTATCTTCTACATAGGCATAGAGCAGCGCCAGAAGAGCAGGGTGTCATCCATACAGTAATTGAAAGGGTCTCTTCCTCGTGTCAGAATAATATCTGATGCTATATGCAAAGACGGCGGTGGACAATAGGGAACTCCAGTCTGAAGATTAATCCCCTACCAGTTTATGAAGTATGTTCACTAAAGTCCCATTCACTTACTCAACCATCCCATTAGACTCATGGTGTTAAGGGGTCATTAGAACCCCATGGATGGCCATAAGCTCATTCAGCTTCAGAAGGATGTGGGAAGAGAAGTTAAATCCATTATTAGTAAGGAGTAACTGAGGGCAGCCATGTCGCTGGATTATACATTCCATTATGAACTTGGCCACTGTGGCCACCCCAAAATTTTGTATTGCCCTTGATTCAACCCACCTGGTCAAGTGGTCAATTGCTACCAGAATGTACTTGGACCGGTTAGCTCCCATTGGCAGAGGTCAACAACATCAATGGAAACTGTATGCCAAGCAAAGTGCAGTTTCACTAACCAGTATGGGGTCTTCTTGTGGAACGGCTGATCCACTTGGCACTGGTGGCAGCAGGAGATAGTTTCAAGCACATTGAAGTTCATGCTTGCCCAGCAATATTGAGGCTGCAAAATTCCATTTTATTGCGCACGCCACTATGTCTGACTGACTTATGTGCGCTTATAATATTACCAGACCGTGCTGAGGGTCGCGGGAAGTTTACCATAGAATCGCCAATCAGCTTGTACAACTCCCCATTCCACTGGAAGGTATTAGCTTATATTTCATTTAGCGCCTTTATCACTTGCAACGGTTCACCATCATATTGGCTGCTGAGCATTTTATTGTACATTACATCACCATGATCTTTCATGACTGCTATTGTTGGCAATCTCAATAAGCAGTCTGCATTTTGGTGTTTAGCCTCAGGTCAGTGAAGAAAATTGAAATTGTAAGCTGCAGTTTAAGGGCCCATCGGGCTAGACGTCCATCAGGCTCTTTGAGGTTCTGCAACTAGCGTAACGAGGCATGATCCATAATGACTTTGAACTTGACTCCATGAAATTATACCCTGAATTGCTTATAAGCATAGATAACCACTAAGCACTCTCGCTTGGTCACAGTGTAATTGCGTTCATGACATATCAAGCTATGACTGAAGTATGCAACCAGGTGCTCCTCTTAATCATAGTCTCTTTGGGACAGAATTGCTCCAACTACGGAAAGGGATGCATCCATCTGTACAATAAATTCCTTTTCAAAGTTCATATAGCATAGCACCGGCGCATTAATCAATGCCATTTCGAAGTTTATCAATGAAGTGTTGCTGGCATTACATTCATTCTAACGCAACATCCTTCTTTAGTAACTCAAACAGTGGACCTCCATTACAGCTAAATGTTGGGTATAAAGCAGTGGTAGTAGCTGACCATCCCCAAAAATACCTGAGTGTCACTCTTACAGGTATGCGTAGTCATCTTTTTGATATCCTCCACCTTGGCGGGTTGATGTTTCAGCCCTTTCACATCTACTAAAAACCCAAGGTACTCCAACTGGTCCTTGAAAAAGTGGCATTTCCGTGGTTTGATATTGATGTTGGCCTCATCTAGCTGGCGGAATACCTCCTCCAAATGGTTAAGGTGCTTGCAAAAGTGCGGGAGAATACAATGATGTTGTCAAGGTACATGAGGATATTTGACATCTTCAGATCACCAAGAATGGTATCCGTGGCCCGCTGGAACGTAGCCAGGCGTTACATAGCCCTTGAGGCATATGGGTCAGTTGGAAAGCCCCTTGAATGTGATTATAGCACTTCTCCTGTTCCGCCTCAGGCAACTTAATTTGCCAGTAGTCTGATATCAGTTCATTGCCAAGAAGTAACAGGCTCCTCCTATCTGATCCAGAGCAACATAAATCCGCGGCAAGGGGTATGAATCCTTTTTGGTGGTGCTGTTAAGCTTCTGGTAGTATATTACTACTTGGTTGGTGCCATATTTCTTCTTTACAATAAGAATGGGCAAAGCCCAAGGACTCTTTGATGGTTCAAAATTCTTTGCTCCATCAGCTTCGCAAATTCTTCAGTTAATACTTCCTCAGCTGCCCTCAATTTGTGGATTGGCTGCAACCTGATGGGGGGATGATCCCCAGTGCCAATTGATGGACAACCCCCTGAGAGCACCCTAAATTGTGGTCATCAACGGTGAAAA
The DNA here is from genome assembly GCA_022478985.1 of Massospora cicadina. Taxonomy (NCBI): domain Eukaryota; kingdom Fungi; phylum Entomophthoromycota; class Entomophthoromycetes; order Entomophthorales; family Entomophthoraceae; genus Massospora; species Massospora cicadina. Next base: position 133,102 of record JAKSZP010001535.1, read on the forward strand.
TCTCCTTATATTTTCAAATAAAGATATCGCCCAATTCTTCTGTTCTTCCATTAAACCAACTAAGTTTTCATGCAGAACCACCATCATTATGCTGGAATGCGAATTGACTGGTAAACCAAATTCATCCAGTGACCCAAACTTGTGAGCCTGAAGGACCTCCTCAACAGGAGTCAGATGTAAATACACCACTAATTAATATTGGTGAATTTTCAAGGGTTCCCATTTGTAGATTTGCAAGTAGAACCTTGATCTCTCCCATGATTGGTAGTATAATCCCTTGAGCCACATGGGGGCTTGAGCCGTGATTGCTGGTAAGGACCAATAACTTCCCCATAGAGCCTAGCTGGTACTTCTACCTCCAATTTGGTTCTTACTATTCCTTGCCGACCGTAGGGAATGGATATAGGGCTGGCTGCTTGAAGAGGCTGTCAGAAAATCGACTTTGGACTCTGCTCGTTGGCAGGCTAACCAGTATGAAGACTGGTCAGCCCTTGCCGTTTTACCTTAGGCGTCAGGGCTAGCAGCACGGCTAACCCCTTGGCATGTCACCCATGCCATTTTGGGGATCCCCTTTAACCTAAACTACAACCAACGAAATAGTGATAAACTTATAACAAAAGGTAGAATAGGCAAAGGGAGATGTTTATTGAAAGGGAAGCGCCAGGTTTTTATACTATTTACAAAAGGGTACTACGCCTGTTGCTGACCTATTGGCTCTTCCGCTGGTTCTTACAGCCAACCACTTCTCTTCTTCTTCTCCTTCTTCCCTATTTTTTTCTTCCCTGGCTTTGACCCTCTCACTCCATCCTTCCCAATGTCCAAATTAGTTTTGGTTTATCCTCAGCCTTAAGTCACCAGTGAACCATATAAAAAAAATCTAATTAAATGTCAAATTTGGATTTGACCTTCAAATTGATAATAATGCGCTGGAAACAACTTTGGTCGCTCGCTTTAGCTCAGAATATCTTGGCATCTCTCTGACATCTATTCTTGTCTAATCTTGATAATAAATGAGGCACCATAAACTACCTTGGCCACCTCAAACTCATAATTGTTGGATCCACCAACATTGAATCAGACAGCGAATTCATAGGTAAGCGAATACATTAGCTTTCCACTGGAAATCCTACAACAGACCATGAATGGCTGTTAACATTGACCACTGATTCCACTGACTGATTGGATCATCCTCAGCTATTAGTCACCGGTGATCCTTCTACTAATTTGGGGCCACTCATTGGCCCCACGTGAACCTAAATACCAAACTTGGCGGAATACTAATTTTGGCTCAACCCAAATTGTGGAGCAACTAACCAGAAATCGAACTAAATAACACAAAATTCAGTCAATAAACCATTCCGCCGAGATTGGCTATATCATTCCAAATATCACTAAATCATTGGATGATTCCATCTGGTTAAAATCACGACAAAGGCAATCCTTGATATCCGTATATCTGAATGGGAGATCTCAAGTCTTCCTCTTTAGTTGATGGTAGCACACTGGAATTACACCGTCACTATAGGCAAGATTGACTAATCCTATATGCACCAGATCCTTTAGAACTCCAATTGAGGTAAAATAAATTGGGATCTGCTGCCCTAGAATTTTAATCTTCACTTCTTTCATGTCAATGACAGCACCAAGGTTTGCATAAATGCAGGTTCAATTAGCAGGTCGTTTCAGCTGTTTGGTAGCACTATTTCTGGAGCTACAATGACAATTGACCCAAACTGCAAGGGCAACGCACTATGTGTTCCCTAGAGATTGTGCTCTTGGCTCCAGTGGTCACATACATCATATGATGATTTACACCAGGTTTTATTGTCAGCTTTGACACCATATTATTGGAAAATATGTTGATTGTGGCGCCAGTATCTATTTTAGCACAAACTCAGGTTTTGTCTACAACAATGTCACAGTATGTACATTCCAGATATGAAGAATTTTGACTGTCTAATATGTGAACATTTAATGGATCTCTTTTCTAAAGGAAGCTCATTATCCCCTCGCTGACTTTGAGGTATTCTTAGATGATAGCATCTATTGTAAGGGCGACGTTTACTTTATACAGGGAAGGTGATTGGAGGAGGGATCCAGCTTACTCTAAAAAACTTGGTCAAACATTTGACAAGCGTATGGCTTTGGTTGCTCAAGAGATCCTTCTTCCGCTGTGTCCTTGGCCTGCACTTGGGTCAATATATTCACCTTTCCAACTGGCTGCTGATATAGGAATGTGACATTGTACTGAGGGACTTCCGCCAAACGTTCATTAATAGGTTCAGGTGTGACGAGTGGGGTTGGGATAGCAGAGGTAGAGATCAGTTTCTACTCCGCTCTGACTTTTCCTTGGTAGTAATGGTCCTGCTGTATGTAATGGACCCGCCAATTGTGACAACCTCATGCCAGGTGCCTAGGGCAACTATATTCAAAAATATTTACCTCGTAGGGCCTACGTCTTTTATTAATGTAAGTTGGGCCACGCCAAAAGTTAGACTGTAGGTGATTGGCGTAAAAGAGTCCAGGTTGAAAGGATGACTGTGGATGGTCAGCGTAATTAGACCCGGTCAGTAGTTGGGCTGTTGACAATAAGCAGATACAGGGCAGAAGTTATACTGCTGGGGGGTAACTCGGTGGAATCTGAACTGGATGGTAGAATTTCCCCAAATAATAAGGTCCATCAAAGGCGGCGGTATGTTTCTTCTCTGTATTGGGTGGAGGGAAGGTAGCGGATAATTGTTCAAAAAACTGAACATACTTGAGCAGGGGTACGTTGTCATCTAGCAGTAGGGTCATGACGTTGTAACTCTCACAGTATGGCTTTACTGCGGAGATCATCACAATGCACACATCAGAATTGGATAAGGTCCCTGCAACATATAGCACATGGGCTTCTGACATGAATCAATCATCAAATGCGGCGAGGGTCTCATCATGCTGGTACCCAATGGTCAATAACTCATCCTTCCGCTGCAACATCTTTGTGGTTCCTCCGAACAACTGCAACACAGTAGCCTTCACTTCATGGTATGTAATGGAAATGTTTGGAAGATAGCATGTGACCTGGTTGGCACTTCTAACATCCAAGATGGACATTAACAGTTTAACTTTATGCTGATCTGAAGCTCCTTCCATTGCAAACTCAAATCACTTGAAGAACCCATGAATATTCCCATTGCAATTAAACAGAGGCAGCTTATCAATACACATCTCTTGAAGAAGCTCATCTTGCCTTTTGAGCACAGCATCCAAGACAAGTTTAATTTCTGCATATTCAGTTGGCACAGTGTCTTGGGAGTAAGCCGGTCAGTGCAGTCCTGATGAAACATAGCAGATGCCTTAAGCGTTTTATATAGTTTTATGTTTTTGGTGTTGATCAATGAGCCCCCTGTAGTGAGCACCACTGTTATAAATTTGACGGAATAGTTGAGATAAGCCATAAGGTTTTTGCGCAGATTCAAACCCACTGAGCAATGGATTGATGATATGGAGCTTTTCGGCCCACAAGACAAACATAAAGATTTTAATAAAATATGAAGCAATTGCTTTAGCCACACCACTCTATTTATTTAATATAAAACAACATATTACTTCTTTTCTACTTACTTCTTCCTACTAACTATCCTCCTCCTTCAATCATCTCATCTTGCTTATATCTTAGCGACTTTGGATGATACCACTCTCTTGTCTTAGACTATTCAGTTCCACCGTATTCTCATTGGCTTTAACTGAGTATGGTATTCTTAAATTCTCTATTGCCTTCATTTAAAGCGATCTGCTAAATAGATGTCAAATGTTGTCATCCCCCTATTTGGAGTCAATCCAATAATAACTCTTTCCAACCCAATATCACCTCATCCTAAGGCGCTTAAATATAATACTCTATAATCATCATTGGCGGATTCTAGCCAATTCTCCATGGCTTTTTAGGCGTATTGTCCAGTCATATTAGAATCTCGACACCACTCAAGGTATTTTATCCTGAGTAAAGACTTTTCTTTAGAGTAAAGTTAAACTTATAATCCTTCACCCGGGAACTTCAGGTCTACTAGTCTCTAAAATAAAGGGTGTGTGGATTAACACCCCTCCATCTCAAATAAAACAGTTACTCCCTGCCAGGTTTACCCCAAGGTCATGGTGAAAATATTATTACAATGGATAATAACAGATTGGCTTTGGATATTTCCTTGGACTGTGACGCAGCCCATCTCAGTGACTGGGTGATCAATATGCATGTAGGAGAAATGACGTTGACAAGCAACCTTTTATTCTCCACATCATTGGAGGTGAACCTCCCTGCTCCTACCGAAGGTCAATATCACAAACAACTATCAGAATTCGCTGAAGCTCTCCAGCTCCTCTTTTTTGAGACTTTGTCCATGGAGGCCAAGCCAATAGAAGATGAGCTCTTGTGGTATCAGCCCCTATGATGAGTTTGGCAAATAGTTCCTCGATTGATGGAGAAAAGGTTGGAGCTGAACTTTCAGAGCGCTATTTTTTGTCAGTTCCTAAATCCCACCTTGTACCATATACTACAATTAGCCAGGTTCCATCATCAGGAACTACTATAACATTTACAGCTTACAGGGACATTACATTCACAACTTCTCCAATTCTATC
>JAKSZP010001536.1:0-137465 GCA_022478985.1 Massospora cicadina
ACCAATCATTACCACATGAGTCTAACCACCGCCGAGGTGAGAAGATATTACTTGATGATGATAGGATGCAATTTAACCAATCATTAACTTACGAGTCTGACCCCCACCGAGGTGAAAAGATTTTACTCACTGGTGATTGGATACAATTCATCAAATCATAACCACACAGATCAGTTTTGCCTCAAAATATTTATCTTCGATATGATAGGCCAAAAGCCTATATTTCCTAATTTAGATAACTCAGTTTTATATCCTTTTGCCTCGAATACCCATGGTCTCAAAATCCAAACTAATTTAAATAGGAAAAACTAGTATTGAGAAAAGGACCTTTCTTGGGTTGGTCTGCTGCTTGGAAATAACAACTTAAAAAACTTTAACAAAGCGCTATTTATATTTTTATTATAAAGTAAAATTCTCACTTTAAACAAATTATTTGTGGCATCTGTGGGTGGATCCCACAATGAGTACTGAGAGCGCTTATAGAAGAAAAACAAGATTCTGTTTACAATGGACAAGAGTATGGATGATCAGAAGGCACTAATGCACACCGTACTGGAGTCTACATCTACTTTGTTTCACTTGAATGGATGCACCTGAGTGGACCACTCAAAGATGTGCACAACAACTGGTCAAAACTTGTACTCAGTCAATTATGATGCACGCTGATCCTGTTGAAGAGGATCCAAACTTTAAACCATATTTTAAGACCATGTACACAAATGTAGAGGGGACAATTGCTGGTTAAGTCAAGATGTCTAAAATTAGCATGGAGGCACTTGCGTCGCCAGAAGGTTCACCACATACTTTGATGCATGAGCCGTGAGGCTCAGGAGATCCTCAGCGTAAACTCAAGACCTGGATAATCTTGGACTGAAGTCAAGAGCATCATAATCTCCGAGGTCAGCAGTGAACAGGATGTGCATAATATGAAGCAAGAATTCCTGTTGATGAACATGGGCAAAAATTGAGTAATTTGCAAATTACGTTTCTCATTTCTACCTTAAGGCCCAGCAGTTATAGACCACAGGAACAATGGATCTTCCTACCTCCAAAACCATTTTTATTAAGCTCCCTGGAGATGCACTCTAATCTGAAAATTCACACGGCTTTGGCACTCAAGAATTCAATATTCCTTAAAAAGCTCAAAGAGGTGCTACTTGACGTACAAGGGATGTAAAGATCTGTTTTTAAGTCAATAGCACCACACCACCCCATCAACAAGTCAGTAAGGCCGTTTATGTCGCCAACAATAAGGTTGAGAAGCCCAAGGAGAAGAGCAACAAACCACCTGAACGCTTGTCACGTAAAGAATTTAAGCTTCATGAGTGTCACCAACCTGGTCACTTCATTCAATCCTGTCCATTAGTTACAGCTGAATCCTAGGAGAAAACCCCTAAAGAGGTCACACCTAATACCATATATTAGGTGGATCTCCACACTGAGGGTGAGGACGACCATAAAGATTAAGACTTAGCAGTGTGGGCTACCATGTGTTGGGGGCTCCTCGCACAGTTGCTGACTGGCTAGATTGAGAGTTCATGGTGCTGACAGATATGTATCAAACGATACTAATTATCTCAAGCAAACAAGCCTACCTGAGAATCAATTCCATGAAAGAAGGAGAGCAGTTGGTCGCGTCTACCTTCAAGAATGTGGTACTGGATGGTGAAGAAACTACCAAGGCCAATACAAACACTGTTACCTTAAAGCAATTTGAGGACTCTACCACTGATGTCCTGGCCACTGGAAACCTCTTCACAAAAGCGTACCAAAGGTGAAAGTTATCATCCAGAAGGTGCGCGTACTGGCAGTACTGGATCCCAGGGCTCCAGTGAACATTATCTCCTACAAACTTGTATAGAAGCTCAAGTTTATGCCCAACATAAACTACAATGTGAAATGCCATATTTCAGGACCTGACATCACATGCGCCATAGGAGCTTATTATGCTTTATCTTTACGATTTGGGCGCATGGTTCTAATGGCACCTGCAGCAGCGTTGGACAACAACCACTACAATTTACTGATTGGGACACAGTTTTTTATGGAGTTTGGGGCGAAGATTGACTACTACAAGTACGGTTAGCATTCTGAGCTACTAACTGCCCCTAGTGTTTAAATATGAGGACATTAAAACTTAAAAACAGCATAGTTGTTTGATTAAAACAGGTCAATTAATCTATCCAATTAATTAAACCTTAACAGAGAAGGGTGTAAACCAATAACCGCCTACCGTGAGCGCTGAAGAAGGACTCCCCTTGAGTGCAAGTGAAAGCATAGAAATTTGAACAGGAGACCAAAGAAGAATGACACTGTCAATTAGCGTTAAGATTCCTCTTGACACAATATTTTAAGTGTACAGGTGAGATAGAATCCAAGAGCAAGAGCCCAGAGTGTTACCAGGATTCTATGGTACCACTTACTCTGGAGAGCTAAATATTGTTTTGGGGAAAATTACTACCAACTGATCAAAGTTTAAAAGGGACAAGTTGTGGCACTAGCCCGCCTAACCAGTCTCTAAGATATTGAGTCCATACATGCAGTCAAAGGTTTTGATAAGCTCAGGTTTGAGGATGTAACCCATAGCAGCAGAAAGAGTTGGACGAACTATTGGAAGAGTTCAACGACATATTCAGCACTGGCCCTAGTGACTATGGCCTGTGCAATGGGGAGGTCCATACGATGGACTTTGGTTCATCTATCCCCTTCAAGTCCAAACCTTACTGCAATTTGAAGACAGAGGACGCGGTCATCACACAAGAGATCAATAAGTTAGTTTAAGCTGGTATAATCCGTTTTTTTAAGAGCCCATGGGCATATCTTTTGTTACTGGTGCGCAAGAAGGATGGGATTCACATCGTTGTCATAGATTACCGTCATTTAAAGAGATTATAAGAAGGACATGTACCCGCTTCCTTGCGTTTATGACACTTTAAAGCGCCTGAATGGCTTGATATACTTTTTGGCCATGGACCTAGACAGTGGCTACTGGCAAATGGAGCTCTCCCTTGAAGACAAGGAAAAATGAGCCTCAATCAGCAGCCAAAGGCTGATTGAACCCATGAGGATGCTGCAGGAGCTCTGTAATGCCCCTGCAACCTTCCAATGAGAGATAGATCGCATCTTCAGCAATCTTAAGTTATCAAGTGTAGTTGATATACCTAGGCAACATTATAGTGTTCAGCCAAACTTTTCAGGAACATTTGAGCACCTATGAAAAGTCCTAAATTCGCTGCGCGCTTCCAACTTGAAGCTGAAGAGAAGAAAATGTACTTTCCTCAAGTGACAACTAGAATTTCTGGGACACAAGATCTGCCCAGCCAAAATAAAGCCTCAGGATAGAAAGGTGAACGTGATTTTGGAATTGGAGCCACATAAGAGTATGAGGGACGTTCAAGTGTTTTTTAAGAATGGTGGGGTACTAAAGGCAGTTGATACCCCACCTCACGGACTTGGCGGCGCCCCTTACCTACCTGCATACAAATGAAATTAAGTTTGATTGAAGCTTGGAGCAGGAGTAGGCATTCACAGAGTTGAAGGCATGATTGGTAGAAGCACCAATATTGGCATCTCAGACTTCAATAAAACCTATTACCTGTACACTGACGTTAGTGATGTGGGACTTGGTGAAATCTTAGCACAACTAGATGAGGATGGAGTATATCACCCAATTGAGTATTAATCTAAAGTATTCAGCAAGGAAGAAAAGAATACACTGTTAAAAATAAGTATGCTTTTCTGTAATCAGAACAGTCAAGCTTTAGGCTCTATCTTTAGGGAGTACATTCAAAGTAGTCACAGGTCATTCGTCGCTCTTCTGGCTAAAACTTGAAGGATCCAGATGGACGCCTTGCCCGTTGGGATGTCCTCCTGAAAGAGTATGATTTCAAAATCATATATTAATCAGGAAATAAACCTCAACGTGGATGGTTTTTAAGACTAACTGTATTCCACCTGCAGGCACCAGAAAGCGTTTGCCTGTATGACCTAATTGGGTCCCTGAGAAGCTTGGCAAGACGAGACAGAAGAGGTCAAGAGCGTCTTGTGCAGATGTTCTAAAGACACCCAGCGTGTCAATGAAAATCTGCAAGAGAAAGTTTAAGACAAATGTTATCCCTACATCTGGCTCAGCAATCAAATGGAGATAGTGATGGAGGCTCATAAGCATATGGGCCATGGATGATTTCAGAAGACGTTGACTTACCTCAAGGAGAGGTTTTACTGAGAATACATGTCTGACGAAGTACACCAAGCTTTGGGGTTGTGTGTACCCTACGCCAGTTTTTTCCTTCTTGAATAAAGATTCGAGTTTACGCCCATTCCACCCACTTCATCATTAAGAATGTCTCTATTGACGTGGTGGGACCATTGCAACAGTGTCCAGAGGCTCCAAGCTCATTCTGGTGGCGAATGACACTTCACTAAGTGGGTCAAAGCATCCGCAGTCAGAATGTTCATCACGAATTCCACTGCCCACTTCTCATACAACTAGGTGATAACAAGACACGGATGTCCTCAAATTCTCTTATAAGACAATAGCAGAAACTTCATCTCAGATGTGGTGAAGAAACTGATGGATTAAGTGGGGGTGAAACAGCAAATCACAACCCCCTACACTCCACCCTCCAATGAAGTGTCAAGAGAGTAAATGTGACCCTAGGTGGCATTTTGAAGATAGCCCTAGACTTCAAGTCAAAGTGGGACCAGTTTCTCCCATCAGCGCTGTTGGCTTACCAGTTAGGCCACCACTCGTTATGGGAATGTCCCCCTTTAAAGCCTATATTGGTGTGAGGCTGCGCTGCCTACCCTCCTGGCACCATTGTAGCAGAATAAAGAAGAAACTTACCACCCAGAAGCTACCAACAGGATTTGGCTGAAGAATTGATCAGAATTCAGTTAAAAGATTCAAGCAACATTAGAGCTAACCTTCCTCCAGGTCAAAAAAGAGAGCCAGAGAAGATCCAAGTTACCCAAATTCAGCATCAGGGACAAAGTTTTGTTTTATCAATTATGAGGGACACAACATGAGAAACTACAGGCCATTTGGATAGGGACTGCTACTTTGTGAACCAAGAGAGGAGCAGAATAACCTATCCATGATGATGACACTAACATTGATTTTTATAGAGTTCATGACCAGCACCTTTGAGCATTCCACAGGTCTCGTTTTGGAAGGGGGAGTGTCATGGATGAGACTGTGAGTGGTGCTACAGGTCAGTCATTGACCAGTGGAATTAGTATAAACAAACTCCAAACTGGTGGAGGTAATGGTGACCAGGTCATCATGGATGAAGGCGAAAGAGGCCCTTTTATAGGCATTGGCAAGTCATATAATTTTCAGAGTACTAGCACTGACGTCATGAAAAATATATTCGCCCTACCAAGTTAGAAGGTTTTTATATGAGGACAACAACACCTAACTACCTATTAAAATCACACCCCTTTTATATCTTTGGGGGCCAAAACAGTTTTCATTCCTCTGATGAAGCCCCAATGAGCAAACCAAATTACACCGGCAAAAGCATTAAAGTTTATACAAGAATATCACTAAAAAACCTGGTAGTCATCCAATTTTATAAGTGACTTGAAAACATGATATGAGGTGCATCGTAGGTGCGCCATCACTTGAACCTGATGTCAAAATGCATAATACCAGATTTGGCAATCAACCAATATCAAAAAAGAGTACAATAAGTCAGATCCCAGAAGTGGGACCTAGTACAAAGGCCCTTTAATATCCAGGTTCATGGGTAGCCACTGCAAGATGGAGCTTGCACATATAGGAATTATCACAAATGAGTTAAGAAACCAAATAAGCATTCAGACGCCATCTGAATAGAGGAACATGAATATTCTCAATAATGAACCCCAAAACCCAAATACTTTACAATATTCCATTCATCTATATCCTAAATTCCCCCACTATAGTATATAATACTACACTTTTTATCTAATAATTTTTTTACACAATCTCAAGTTTATCCCTTTTGCTTTAACTTGCGTTATATCAAGTTAGAAATCGCCAGTAACCGGTATGAAATTAACCAATCTAAAGTAATCGCCAGTATCTAGTATGGGATTAAACTGTTTTTTAGAAGACAATCTGTCAAGGATGCCGATGTGATAAAAACCAAGCAAGAAGTTGGAAAGGTTCCCGTTGAGTCATGAAGGCCAACACATGTCAAGAATATTTAAGAGTGCCAGGAAGTTTGCCATGAGCACAAACAAGTTGACCAAGTGATTTAATGAAAAACGGGGTAGCATCTGAGGAGGATTTGCTTAGAGTGATCGTTTGTGATGTTAGTGAAGGTTGTCTGGTGCCTAATCTGCGCGGAGTAGGTCCCCTGAGCAGCGAGTGCCTCTAAAGTTAAGCAAGCCAAGGTCAGAATGCTGACTCTGTGAACACTGGAACACTCTTAACCTCTTCTGACAACAGAAAGGCTAAGTATGAATGTTATAACGATAATATACTTGGCATTATCAGCACCAAATAAAAAGGCATTAATAAATCAGCTTCTGTAAAAGACATGATTTTATTGATATGACAATGGAAAGTATATCATTTATAAGTTTGGGGTGTTTGTTGTATGACTTATTTTTATAATTGATCTTTGTCATATTGATTGTGCATTTAATTCTTGATTTCAGGGCCAGAGGAGTCCAATCTATTAATCCACTGGGATATTCTGGGAATCTTTCTTAGATTATATGGAGCTCTGATCCAATTGTTAATGCGTAGCTGCTGCTCTTAATGCTCCTGTTGATCTTGTGACCCTTACATCTCTTGCAGCTGTAAGGGTACAATGGTAATCTCAATAATTGTTGTATAATTAATTTAACTTTTATTTTGGTATCTTTTGCATTGCTAAGGTTTTTATGAATGGGAAAACTCTCTGTGAACAGAATTTAGTAATTCTACCATCATTAGAAGTCAAACCAAAAGGTATAAAAAGGGTTCCTAAAAGGCATTGTCTGTAACATCATGAACATAATTGTAAGGAATGGTATTTATACTTGATTGTACTCTGATATCATGCCTATGGTTTTCATAACTTTGGTGGTCAGGGAGTCTATAAAGTTCTACTTTGTTAATTTTTTACTATACAAAGCTTTAAAAGAGGCTTTATACTATTGAAAAAAATTTACCGTGCTGTCTTTGTTGTTTATGACTTGATCTTTGTTCTGACACAATTCATTAGTATCATATTGGGTTTAAGTTTCTTAAAGGGTTTTCAATAAGTTGAAGATTTACTCTATAGTTTATCATTTCACATCATTACACTCCCAAAACAAAACCTAGAGAGATACTAAAATTGCTGTGTGGACTCAGTTGTAGGTAATGTGGGTAGTACCACCCTTGATGGAATACTCAGTCCCTTTCAATTACAACAGTTTCAGGTCCCATCCAGATAGACTGTAACATCTCAGGTTATTCTATGCATGTATGGTAGAAGATCACTTTCTGTACCACCTTTAATATGGTCAACTTTGGTCTTTGTCACTCTATTTGGTACTTCCTTCAGTGACTTCCTAAATATACTCCTGACATTCAGCTGAATCCTGGCTAACTCCCATACTAAAACTTTTTGACATTTTTCAGGAGGGGATAGATTCTTCTAATCTGCATCCATCACTGGATCTAATACTCCTAGAAACGCAGCTTCTCTTCTTTATAGCGCTTTGAATGGAAATATGTCAATTGTTCTGTGGTAACTTATCTGATAAGAAAACAAGGCTCTTTGATAAAATATGTCTCATTTAATACATGATTAACAGCAATCTTCTTTAAGATTGATGCAAAGGTTATGTTGACTCTTTTTAAGCTTCTGTTGGTAATGTTGTATATGGATTGCTAAAATACTGTTTGACTCCTACTAAGTCCATCAAATGTCTCACAACGTCAGAAATGAGATTGTGTTTATAATTTAAAAAGAGTAACTGAGGGAATTCGTGGCATGTAATGACCCTGGCTGTAAAGGAATCTTGTGGTAACTCTCACATTAAATACCTTGAATGTTATCACTTTTTTACACTTGGTGAAGGTATTTAATTCTACAATGATAAACTGATATCGTTGGATTACCTAATAATGGTCTAACAACGTCAATGGTAACGCTGTGAGGTGGCGCATTCAGTGGGAAGTCTAAAACTTAAACTTCTTAGTGAGAGGCTTGTATTGGGAGCATTAAATGTAGAGCTCCAGAGAATGAATGATATCATCCAACATGGCCTCACAGTAAAATTATCTCCTTGAGATGCTGGTATGTCTTCTTTAGCTTTCCATGGCCTACTTGAGGTGCCCTCGATTACTAGAGCTATTGATCTATTGGCTTCACATATGGGGACCAGTTTTCTATAATAGTTTCTTCAGCTATCCATACCTGAACCTTGTCACTTTTAAATATTTCTTCAGTATCTTCTTAACTGCATCATCCTCTTCTTTACAGTACTCTTCTGGTTTCCTATAAGCTCATGAATCTTATTAATCTCATAGGCTTGAAAATGGAGGATGGGCAACCAAAATAAGCCATCTGCATTCATGTGCTTCTCTCCTGACTGATGCGTGTATTTAAAACTGTAGCCGTGCAGCTGAACAGCTCATCTTGCTAGTCTTTCATCTAGATCCTTAATGTTTATCAACCATTTGAGAGGATTGATAGGTAATAATCTTGAAGTGCATGGCATAGATATAGGGTCAAAAGTGTCGTACTTCTTTGATCAATACTAGGCACTCACACTCTGAAACCATGTGGTTGCGCTTTGTTCTAATGAATGTCTTTGAGTAGAAGTATATTAGCGATCTACTACTATTATGCTCAACTGTGCTAAAATGGCGCCCATACTCACATCATTGGCATCTGTATAAACATAGAAGATCTTCACAAAATCTGGGTATAACAAGGTTACGCTTCCATTAGCTTCTTCTTAATCTAGGTGAAGGCATCTTCTTACTCTTGCTCCTAGCTTATTAATACTCCCTTGTTGAGTAGGTGTGTATGCAGCTCAGAAATTTCTGCAAAGTTTGACACAAAGTGGCAGCACTAATCCACCATACCCAAGAACACCTGAACGTTTCTCAAGTACTAGGGGGAAAAGTCTTGGTAATATATTCAACCTTCTCTTGCTGGGTCTTGATTCCTATTCAATTTATTCAATACTAACTAAATTCAAATGGCTCTTCAGGAACGAGCACTTGCTTCTATCAAGCTTAAGGATGTTCTCTTTTAACAGGTAAAAATCTCCTTCAAGTGTGTCAGTTGATTCTTAAATGTCTTGATGAACATCGTGATATCATCCAATTAAATGCGCACACTTAACATCTATAATTCTCCAGAAAAATCTTATTTTTATTACTCGTTGAAACATAGCTGGGGCATTGCACAAGTCCTGTGACATATGTGTTGGTTCAAACAGGCCTTGTCTGGTAATTGTCTAACAATACTCCTGGTCTTCTGGTGATGGCTCCATCTTTCAATATACTCTTCATAAGTCCATGGTTGAGAGATAGCACAATTGCAAAGCCATTTTAAGAAATCGTAAATGTGCAGCAGGGTATAAAGATCTTTCTTTGTCAGGTTGTTAATTCTCTAGTCTTCCATGATTATGCAGTGCATCCCATCCTTCACTTATCACTAGTAGAAGGGGCGGCGCAAGGACCCTTGGAGGGGCATACAAAGTCTACATCCATAGGTTGCAGTAGTCCTTCAATATGACTTCTTCTTTGCTATTGGAATGATGGTAAGGCTTTATTTGGAAGGGATATTAAGCTCCCAGTTTTAATCCTGTGAACTCTTCCCTTGTATTAGCTATATTGTTAGATCTGATTATAAAAATATTATAGTGTTACTTCAAGAGTTCATTGAGTCCACACTCTTCCTGTGTAGTTGGCTCTTGAAGCCCAATATCTCCAATGCTAGTTTATAACTTTTCCATTAAGTGGGATTCTCATCAGTGCTTTATCCTCAAAAAGCTAACAAGAAGATAGTTGAGGTGAGGTTGCTAAAGGCAAACAAATTATTGGAAATTCTGTTCATATAAAGATAAACACAAAGCTGAAGAATATATGTGCTGAAAAGTAAGTTATTATTAGAATTCCAGTAAATTTTATATGCTAGACGCACTTTAACGTTAATGATGTCTGATAGTAAATAAAAGATAAGATATATAGTAAATATATGATTTCAACTATAGAGGGGTGAATAATATCAAACTTTCATTTTATATCAGAGATTTGACATATATGAGGCAAAGCTATATCACTGTCATCAAAGGAAATCAAAGTGATCAATTTACAATACTAAAAAATAGGTTAATAACTACTTTTAGGTCCTTTTGGGTTGACAATGTAAGAGATTTTCTAAAATCCATAATTTGAGAGATCTCTAAGATAAAAATTAAATACTTAATTGTTCTAATATAGGATAATGGTTGATCTCAGGTCAAAAAACATCTAAACTAAGGAGAATCCTGACAGAGCCTCCTTTAAGCCTTAACAGGGGTGACATTTGCTTCACATGAAAATATAATCAGAATTGAGCAATATGAAGTAAAAAGGTTAAGAGTTGATCCAGAGAACATTCCCTAATTCTAAAGGTTAAATTGAGATATGATGCTTGAGAGGCAGCTCAAACTTACCAAAAGTTTAGTGGTTGGGAATTTAACTGGGATGTTTTGAGTTTAGGATTAGGTGGCTCAGCATTAAAGTTAATGTAATGTCCAATATTATTGACATCTAGGTGAACATCTCAATTGATATTTTGGGTTGATGGTCTGGTTGCAATTTTTTGCGTTCTTCTTAAGCCTGAAGATGTAAGTCAGAGGGAATTCAAGTTTTCTATCAGCTTAAGTTTGGAATAGCTTATTGACAACACCCAATTTATTCTGGTTGATGACCTTATTACTTCTTATAATACTTGAATTGTGACTGAAACCATTTTTCTTTTTATTTTGAATTGAAGCATAGGATTAAAATTAAAGGTTGACTCAGTAATCCTTGTTTTTATAATCCTGAGAGCTCCGCAGGATCATTGAAACTATGTTCAGGGAGTTTGGGTAACAGATGAATAACCACAAATTCAGCGGCTCTTAGTGAATTATCATCAAATTGTATTTATTGGGCAGAATTAGACTTATCATCATTCCTAATGGCTAGATCAGGTGGTTTGGGTTTTAAATCAAAATTGAGGCTACATTTATGAAATATTTTATTGTAAGGTCTAAATAGGACGGTTTGGCTTTCAACTCGATTCTGAAGCTAATTCCAGGTTGCATTTTCATGTAAAATATGGTTCCATGATTAAATCATTTCAGCCTAGTTTTTAGGTAAGCATCGAAGCTCATTAATTACTCAAATTAGAAATTTATTTCATCATTCTTATTGGTTAGGTTACTCTTATATTAGTGCTGCTCTGAACAAAGTTAACTAAATGTTAAGAGTTGAATGCTGTTTTATCATTGGAAGCAATATTTAATACCCAAATTGACATTATTTTTTAGATGCATATATTGCTAATGGAAAATAGTTTTCCCTTTCTAGATTAATAGAGACATCATTTTTTGCTTATTGTGATGATTATATGAAAAGCAGAGGGCCTAATTTTGATTATTTGATTCAGTTGTAGGAATAGGCAGCTCAGTTATGTAAAAATGATCCTTGAGATCTTCATCACTTTTTTCCCCAAACCTAGTTTCATCTTCTAGAAAGGCAGGTTGTATTTTATCACTAGCATCTTATTCAGGAGAAGGAAGAACATGAATCTTCATAGGTTTCATGACACTGGTTTCCATTATAAAGAAGGAAGACTTTACAAATTGATATTTTTCACCCTTCTTATCTACTAATCAAGCGAAAGGGCTAGTAGCAGGAGTAGGATTATTCTTGTGAATATATTTTTCACTATTCTTGTCTGATAACCAAGCGAAGAGGCTAGTTACAGAATTGACTTTTATTTTGGTTAATCTTCTGGTATCAACTTCCCCTATAGAGAGCACCACTTTCAGTTTTTACTATAGGTGGGATACTTGTATGAATCTATAACCCTCAGAAAGCTGACAAGATGATAGTTGAAGTGGGGTTTCCAAAGTGAAACCAACATAGATAATTCTGCCTATATATAGATTAAACAGGAAGCTGAAGAATATATGTTCTGAAAAGTAAGTTTATAATAATTTATAGTAGCCTATATATGCTAGTCACACTCAAAGTTACTGATGTTTGATAAGAAATAGAAGAAATATGATATATGTAAATATAGGGTTTTAATTATAGATGGGTAAATAATAGCAAAATCCTTTTTATCTCAGAGATCTAAAAATATATAAGGCATAGCTATATCATTGTCATCAGAAGAAATCAAAATGATTAAGTTAAAAATACTAAAAATAGGTTTTAACTACTTTTAGATCATTTTGGGTTGACAATGCGAGAGATCTTCTATGAATCCATTTTTTTGAGATATTCCTGAGATGGAAATTGAATATTCAGTTACCCTAATATAGGATATCGAGTGAATCCAGTAAAATATTTATCCATACTAGGGAGAATCTAGATACTGGCAATGGCGTGCACTATTTAAACATTAGTATAGTGGTATATATTCACTTTAGCATAGGTTTGTCCCTTCTTGATCTAGACAAGGTGCTTAATAATGTTTTTAGGGAGGACTTTGAATTCTCCTTGGTTGGTAGATTCATAGAATTTAGGCATCACTCTGGGTAATTGATCCTTGACTCCTTCAGGACATTAAATCTAAAGCATTATTTGTCCATGATATCAACAATGATGTTGACAGACATGATAATTTGTTCTCCAGGAATTAGGTCCATCTTTTCACTGGAGTACAATGGCATCCCAATCTCTGCTTCTAAAGTCTGTGATAGCTGAATTATTACCTTTGTCCTAAGAGTATAGCTGGCTGGGTAAATGAAATTCTCTGTTTTGGCTAAGAATACTACTTCTTCCACTACTTCTTCTATTTGTCTTGGAACACAAGTTGCATCTGGTAGTTGAAAAGACCGACTGAACTCTGGTTAAAATCAATTATTCTTACAAACTCAGCTGGGTACTGCATTCTTAGGAGGAAATAGTAATGGTTATTTTTAAGCACCACGCCTGGAGCAGACAAGACAATGTGTCCAAATTGCAAGGTAATGTGAAATAGACTGTTAGTGCTTTGGTTGACTCAAGCCAAACAGTTATAAACTTGGACTGGTAATTGATGTCTTGTTCATACTTCAATCTCTTTATGAGCTTAGAAAACATAATGTTAATTGGAGCACAAGCATCCAGTGCTTTTGTGGCTTTTCGTTTATATATGGTGACTTCCACTTTTGTAATGCTCTTACTGATAGTCATTCCCGCAGTTAGAATGACACTGACTGTCTGACTGAATCCTCCAAACATCTCAGATATCCAGGACTCATTGAAGGTCTGGGGTGACTTGCTGTCTTTAATTTAACTCTTCTTAAACATATAATTCATGGGCTTATTGTCATTTGAGATATTATCATTGATCTGAGTGGGCTTAGAAGCTTGAGTAGAGTGTGACTGCTTGGTAGGCCCAAAAAATTGATTAGTTAGGTCTGAAGAAGGAAGGAACAACCACTTTAGTTTGAGCTACATTGGCATAGCATCATGAATCAACCCATGATTCAGGCTCCTTTTCATGATTCTGTTGGTGTGGTGCATGACCCACATGACTGTTCCTGCGACCTCCTCTTTGGGCTCTTCTTTCTTTTCTTCCTTTACCTTAAGACAACTTACCCAGATTGTCCTTATTACTAACAGTTGTTACATTTGAACTTGGAGGAATTTGGGTATTTTTGACTAAATGAATGGTAAACTTTATCCCTAGGATTATTGTTGTGACTTTGAGCAACATAACAGGCATTTCTGACAGGGCTGTGTTACTTATAGCTATGATTAAAATGGTGCTTTACTCCGTCTTAAATGCGGCTTCAACGGCAAAGGCCTTCTTAATGTCCTTCAGAATCAGCAGGTTTCACAACTAAGGACATGTGCATCAAAAGTTGTGGGTGTGATTCCAGTGAACTAAGAAAGACAGTCACCATGGTGACTAGATCCAATGCTTCAGTAAAGACGATGTGCCTTGAGATAAAGCCAGTTTGCATAGTACATAATTAAGTCAGACTTCTCCTTTATCATGGTCAATAATTTTTGCTTCATATCATGAACGTCTATTGCACTTTCAAACTCAGAAATAAGATTTAATTAATTTCAGCCCAAATGTGTGGGTGAAGTGTAGCTTCAAGCATTTCCTGTGCTAATCTAATATATATTCCTGTGCATGGCAAGATTTATGTTTTTGTTGGCTCTTTCCAGGCTGTTTTAATTTAGCTGAAGAAATCTAGATATAGTATCCTCACCAGGGTTGAGATTAGTCTTGAAGTATGAATGGAAATTTGGGATCTTATTCAGGTTAAATTTGACGTGTAGGTTGTACCACCTTCGCTGGTGTATTGGTACTGGAAGTGTGTTTCCCCAAATTAGGTAATGGTTTAAGGGGTCGAAGAAGTCATAATTGCATGGTGCCCACGTCCTTTTTTAAGTAATCCAACTGGGTATTGTGGCTTTCTAGGTTGTAAAATTTGAGCTTAGGCCTTTATGGTTTTGATTTTTTACACTCCAAGAGCTCCAACTTCTCTCTCACTTAAGTCATAACCAGCTCCCTAATTCTTTACTGAGCTGGTGATAATCTGAGTCTTCTTAGCTCAGAAATAAAATGAGCTAAATAAATCTTTTATTAGCACTAGTGGTACTTAACCCAAAAGGGGAGCTGCCACGCATCTTTATTTGCAAACGGGCCAAATAAAGGGATTATTAAAATAAAAAATTCCTAATATGGCACCTCAGCTAACAGCCTATGAAGCCATATCAGAAGGTGAAGAAGCTTTGGGAAAACTTTTGTCCAGTGCCCGCCTTAGATGGTGGACCATGGCGGACAGCATTGATGTGGGAGCATCAGCGACATGTGGCATAAGGAGGTATTATTATGGGTTTTCTTCTGTAATGAGGCCAGCGGTGTCCATCGCCTCAATGTATTGACAAGTTGATGCTCAGCAAAAGTGATGAGAGCAGGTAAACGAGTAAATAAATTGATGTTCCAGCAGGTTTCAGGATAATTAAGGTCAAAAGGAGAGGTTTTTGTTGCATCAATGCAGAAATGGCTCACACCAAAAGTCATCTCCTCAATCTCATACTTCGCCTCTTCCTCAAAATCATGAGGGAAATTGGGGATAGGAGTACGTCAACCAGGGGCTCCATTGCCCCATGGAGTTGCTGGCAGAGTAGGGTGTTGGCAGAAGCTTCAGCGGCTTCAACTGTCATTTTATTTATATTTTTAAATGGGATAACCATTTTTAGGATGAAAACAGTGGGGGAACAATTTGGGAGGATAATGAAAAACTTCTTTAGAGCAAGTTCTGGTTTGACGTTATACAACCAGTCATTTTCTTCAATCCAATTGAGACACTTGAAAGGATTCAACTTGGCTAATGCTGGCTCAGCCACTGGAGTTGGCAAGTTGGCCGCACCAGATTGGCTACAAACTGTTGACCATGGCAGCTCAGCTAAAACTGTTTCAGCCATCAGATCAGGCTGCCCTAAATCAATTAAATTTTTAAGTTTTAAAAATTGTCTGCTGCAGCTTTGGAAGCCACGTTAGAATTCGCCAAGGTTGGGTGCAGGAGAATTGAGTCCCACTTGAAAAATTTGGGTATGGCAGCATCTGAGCTGACGCTGGAGGGGGAGCAGTGGAAGCAGCAGAGGCAGAAGCCATAGGGCACATTCACTTTGAGTGATCAAGCTCAAAGCACAAGGGGAAAATGGCGCATCCATTCTTGATACATGCATATAATGGGTGATCAGGGGCAGATCTGATTACCATGCAAGGGGGAAGCATGAGATGGGTGTTGCAATGGAATGAGTAGATCATCACAAAGGTGCATGGCCCTGCCAAATAATCCTCTCTATTCAAAACCACAAATTGCAGCATGGGGTCTGTGCCATAATTGGCCAAACCTCCATGAGTGTGAGATCCGCCAATGGATGCCACAAATAATACTTTAAAATGATATATTTACTTTTTAATAAAAGTATAAAATGACACTTATTATAATTTTTTATGTTTTTATTTTTCCAGCAGGGCAAAACCAGGAAAGGTCCCTTTGTCAATACTAGCTTTTCCTATTTAAACTAGTTCAAATTTTGAGACCATCAATATTTGAGGCAAAGGAATGCAAAGCTCAGTTATCTAAATTAGGGAATATAGGCTTTTGGCCTATCAGATTGAGGATAAAAAATTTTCAGAGGCAAAGCTGACCCATGCGGTAATGATTTGATAAATTATATCCAATCACCAGCAAGTAAAATCTTTTCACCTCGGTGGTGGTCAGATTCATATGGTAATGATTGGGTTATCCGGTGGTGGTTAGTCTTGGATGATAATGATTGGGTAATTTGGCGGTGGTCGGACTCAAATGGTAATGATTGGCTTATTTTTACCCTATCATCCTTGAGTAAAATCTTTGCACCTCAGCGGTGGTTAGACTCAGATGTTAATGATGGGTTATCTCATACCCAATCATTGATGGGTAAAATCTTCTTACCTTGCAAAGGTTCCAATCTGTGCGATAGTATACTCCTCGAATTTGACTGAGGAGTCAGAGTATTCCTATTATTAAATATTACCTTTTTAAGCTGATTTTTATGATAAATTGTATTTTTCGGTTATTAAGATTCCACTGATAATCCACTAGGGTCTTTTCACTGTGGTTACTCATATTGCTGATATAAACAATATTATCTAATAATTGGGCAGGTGATGGGCCAATCATAGTAACAGAATTGGAAACACTACTACCTCCAACATTCTTTTTCTCAGATCAAAAAGGAGAATGTCCGACATTGCCTCTTCAAGAATGTTGTTAGGAGTGTTGCAGAGATTATTAGCAGCCTGCCCTTTTTTAGTTACTGTTTTTGCAAGGTTGGTATACATGCAAGTGTAATCCTTCTTGCTGGGTTCCATATTGGCTAGAACTAAGGGGACTTCATAGTTGAGCAATGACAAGGACCCTTGTTTCAGGTTGATAATACCATCATATTCAATCATGAACTGCATACCTATAAGCATATCATAATCATTGTTGTCTAAAGCCACTGCGGGGGCCGATGGGATAAGCTTCCCAATAGGAATAGGAAGGGACAAGTAAGCACCCAGTGCACGGGTGTGGTTAGGACCATCGGTTCCATAGTCTTGGTTGTACTCCAAGTCAGGTGCAAGTTTGATTTTTTTTTATCAACCTGGAGGAGATTACATTTACTGGGGAGCCTGTATCTAGAATGGCCATCACCCAAAATTTTTGTATGACCGCTTCAACCTTTGTGAGTATCCCCCTGAAAGTAGGCGACAGTGCTAAGACCTCCTTGAGATAGAAATTGGAGGTAAATTTGCTTGCATTATCAGTGTAATTTTTTTGGATAGATTGCATGGTATGGCCATACTGGATAGGGCGGATAAGGTGGGACATCACCTCATCGGCATTGCTGGCAGTATCGATGACAATCAGCTCCCCTAAAACTTGGCAGAGATATGTCTCATCAGGTATGGAGGCCTCATCTACTCCTCCAGCATTTAACCAATCGGGAACTTCCACCTCAGCAGGTGCTCCTACAACATAATAGCTGACCTCATCTGTATCCCCCTCAGAATCATCCCCAAGGGTATTTGTAACGCGAGGTAATGGCATAAGTTGTTTAAGTGAGTTAGGCACATGAGGTTTGTCAGCAGTAGGTGTGCCTTTCTCTATGCTGACATTTCTTTTCCCTGCTCCTGTTTCTCAGCGTCAGCTTTCTTCTTCCAGCACATCGCCTCCATGTGGCCAAACTTGTTGTAGTATTCGCACTAAGGGCATTCAGAACGTTTGGCTTTGGGGCTTTGCTCTTCAGGGCCCATTATATGAAGGGGCTCCTTCTTGTCTTCAATAGCTAAGGCCTGAGGCTTAGGATTTGAATCCTCAATAGTTAAAACGTGAGGACGAGATACTGCTTCACGTGAAACTTCAGGTTTATGAAAATCAGCGACATCTATTAATGCTTCCTTGATGCCTTGAATGGTATGAAAATAGCGTTTAATAAAGGTGATGTGTATTGCTAGTGATGGGTAAGAAGCCACTCCAGTCAAAGCAGCGGCCATAACATCAATTAAAGTCAACATTTTTGAGGTTAAAACGTCTGTGCTTCCATATAGAATCGTTCCACAAAGGCGACCACTGACTCCCCTCTTCGAATGCTCATATGCATAAAGGCTTGTTTTTTCATGCTTAAATCCTGTTTTGAGCCAAAAATGTTTATGAGGGCCTCTCTAAACTCAGACCAGGTGCTGAGAGTATCCATATGTGGGACCATCACCTCTTGTGCCATGTGGCCCAAACAGGAAAGAATATGCTTGGCCTTCTGACAATCAGTTGCCCCTTCCATAGCTGACTCATAAACGTATTAAACGAAGCAATGCTGCCCTCACCAGGGATAAACTTGTCTTTAAACGTATGTTTGAATGAATGATAGTCATTCCCAGAAAGGGTATGAATAGCTGGATCTTCTGCTTCTGAGGTTTCAGAGCAGTAACTTAACTGATCAAAGGCCCGCGAGCAGCGATCAAACTGGTCATGCATGGCTTCAAGCTGGGTCTCTATGTTAGAGAGGGCTTCTAGGGGCCCAGATTCACATAGTCTCAATCGAGCTTTGATCCCTGATTTTTGAGTTTCAAGATCTTCCACTCGGTTCTCCATTGCAGAGACTTAAAAACAGAGTTGTGATACCATTGAGCTTAGGTTTAATTGAGCAGTTTCCACGGCTTTCACGTGGTTCTTCAGCTCTTCTTTCATTTGGTTGCACCCTTCATTGTCATGAGAGTGGGAACTTGGGCCTTGTACTCCATCCTTAATCTGCTCATACTTCCACTCGACCTTTGTTAGTTAACTAAATACTTCCTTCAACAGCACAGGGCTTTCCAGCGAAACTTTAAAGGTTTTTTCTTCTATTTCACATTCAGTCAGGCGACGTGCCAAATATTTGGTATTTTTGAGCGAAGCTTTGAGAGCTAGCTCCTTTTCTAGTTGAACAACCTTGTCTGTGAGGGTGATGGTGGCACTAGATGGTTCAAGCAACAGACGACGTTTAATCTCATCAACACGCGAGAAGGCCTGGATTAACTGCTGCTCCACCACAGCCACATGCTATTCATATTCTTCTTGAAGGATGGAGTCGGGGCTGGAAGGCCATGATGTGTTTGCTCAATTTGTTTTTCAAGCTCTTTAGCAAACTCCTCCAACAATGAATGGGTTCTAGCGGAAGATGCGTTCAGTTCATCCCTAAAGATCTTCATGGCCTCCTCGATATACTTTACAATCCCAGTATCCATAGTAGCAAGTCGATCATGCAGCTGTATGATGAAGTTACAATTAGCTTCCACACTAGATCTAACTGTTCCAAGATGTTTGGAGGTCAGGTGAAATAGCTTATCATAGGCTAAATTCAAAGCTGCATGATTATCTCAGTGTTGATGTAACTCTTCATGATGGCCAGCTAAAAGATGAATCATATGGACTAAGGCAGGATGAGCAAACTTGCGTACATAGGTGGTCAAATTTGTAAGCTGACCATAGGTCTCTGGGAGAAAACTAGTCTCATAGAGAAACAAGTGGCGTTCTTCTACCAATGATGCTCATTCGCGAGATGCAATGTTGCCAGGGTTAAGAATGCCATGTTTAAGATCTCTCACAGCTTCAGCGGCTGGCCAAGTGATGTGATGAGACTCAGGTATTATTATGGGCTCAAATTGTTTTTCTTCAAATATCAGAGTGGTAGGACTGTCCATGCGATCATCTTCTTCAGTTTCTTCCCCATTTCGCATCCAGCGGGTGACACTCTCCATTTTTTTCTAATACTTATCAAAGTATTCAGGGGGCTCAACCCCTGTAGTGAGCACCAATTTGTGGGATCCACCAATGGATGCCACAAATAATACTTTAAAATGATATATTTACTTTTTAATAAAAGTATAAAATGACACTTATTAAAATTTTTTACGTTTTTTATTTTTCCAGCAGGGCAAAACCAGGAAAGGTCCCTTTTGTCAATACTAGCTTTTCCTATTTAAACTAGTTCAAATTTTGAGACCATCAATATTTGAGGCAAAAGAATGCAAAGCTCAGTTATCTAAATTAGGGAATATAGGCCTTTGGCCTATCAGATCGAGGATAAAATTTTTCAGAGGCAAAACTGATCTGTGCGGTAACAATTTGATGAATTGTATCCAATCACCAGTGAGTAAATTCTTTCCACCTCGGCGGTGGTCAGATTTGGATGGTAATGATTGGGTTATCTGGCGGGGGTTAGTCTCAGATGATAATGATTGGGTAATTTGGCGGTGGTCAGACTCAGATGGTAATGATTGGCTAATTTTTACCCTATCATCCTCAAGTAAAATCTTTGCACCTCAGCAGTGGTTAGACTCAGATGGTAATGATTGGTTATCTCACACCCAATCATTGACGGGTAAAATCTTCTTGCCTTGCAGAGGTTCTGATCCATGTGAGAGCATACTCCTCAAATTTGACTGAGGAGTCAGAGTATTCCTATTATTAAATATTACCTTTTTAAGCCGATTTTTATGATAAATCATTTTTTCCGGTTGTTAAGATTCCACTGAGAATCCACTAGGGTATTTTCACTGTGGGTAATCATATCGCAGATATACACAATATTATCTAATAATTGGGCAGGTGATGGGCCAATCATAGTAGCAGAATTGAAAACACTACTACCTCCAACATTTTTTTTCTCAGATCGAAAAGGAGAATGTCTGACAATGAGATCATGGTGGAGGTGTTAAGGGAAAAAGGTAGGAGGGCAGCATGGTGAACTGGACCACCAAAGTGGCTTCATCTGGGAGCCAGGTGCAGATGGTTTGAAGATAAATATTTTTAAAAATTAATGGCAAATTAAATGCTGCCAATTGCATCAGCTTCAGAATGGAAGCTGAGATCAAAATACCTTTTGAAGTGGCGAAGATTGATAAAGCAGCATGTTTATACACCACCATGGCCATCTTGATGATGGCCACACTTGCGTATGGGAAAAGATTCCCATATTTTACCTGGAGGGTGAAACGCAAATTGCTCCATGGGAGCACCAAAGGGCTTTGGAGAACCACTTGGGAGCTGCAAGGTGTTGGTCCAAGTCCTAAGGGGGTAATAACGCCCTGTAGTATTGGGAGGGCTAACAGAGCCAGCCTGGGCATGCTTCAGCGGTGGACAAAACACACCAGCAGGCGGTGCACCACCGCCCCATTCTGGAGCAGCAGGTGTCAAAATCATTGACATTTTAAGATTTTTGCTTGTTCAAGTGGTCATGTTTTGTGCTTTTTAAAAATCTGAATTTTGCTTTCATTATAACTAGCAAAGCGAAAGAAAGATTTAAATAAATCTTCAATTTATTAATCCTTCTGTGACACTTTAGGTTCAAATCTCTAGATTACTTTCCAAGGTACAATTCTGTGGAATCATTGTTAAACTCTTAGCGATCACTTGATGTTGCCCCTGTGATAGGCATCAGTTATTACCTAAGTGATCCAATCACTCAAGGGGTGATGATGAAAGGGTTGAGCCACTTATAACAAATCATTTTGTTTATTAAAAAGGTGCGCTATCAGGAAAATTAGAGGATATTGTTCTTCTGTATGAGGGACTGTTTAAAGCTCTAATAATTTAAAATATAATTAAGCCTTGAAATTAAACATAATTGTGCTGTTTATGAGCACATAGAAACTATCTCAACTTCTCCTGGCAACAGGAAGGCTAACTTTAAACCCTATAACACTAATACTATATTTGACATTATTAACACTATAAATATGACAATATCAAAGGAAGATTCTGTGAAAGATGTTTTCTCTTGATATGACGATGGAAAGTATATATAGTATTTAGGATTTGGGGTGTTTGTTGTAGGGTTTGATTTTTAAATTGAGGTTTATCATAAATTGATTGTGCATTTGCTTCTTAGTTTCAGAGCCAGCGGAATCTAATTCCTTGATCCTCTAAGATCTTCTAGGATCTTTTCTTAAATTAAATGGAGCTCTGGCCTGCTTTTAGATTCATTGCTGCAACTCTAAATGCTCATGTTGTTTTTGTGACTCTGACTCTTAAATCTGAATATGTACATGGATAGTCTGGATTTATGGAGTTTGAAAAATTTTCTTCCCATTTTTGGTACTATTTACATCACTATGCTTCATACAAATAAGGAAACTCTCTTCAAACAGGCTTTAATAGTATTTTTCCCATCACCAGCAGTCAAACCCAAGTATATATAGTGAATTACTTCAAGGCATTATCTGAAACATCATATGAATAGTTTTTTGTACCAATATTTATATTTTGTTTCCTCTGACATCATGATGACTGGATGTCAAATTATTTGTGGTCAGGGTTTATATAAAAGCAATTTTTGTCATGAATTTAAGACTCTATAAAGCCTATTAAAATGAAAACTTTTCTTTCTCGTTGCAAACACTTTAGCAACCCATTCAATTCAAGACTAAATCTAGTTTGATAATCTCATAGAGGGGATTAGTCTGCGCCCATGTCTGGGAGCAGTTGGGCAAGCAAGGCAAGAGGAGCAGGCGGAAGGCCCGCGGCCTCTAATGTTCAAAAACGCCCAGGAGAATCTGGCGGAATAGTAAAAAAAATCTTAAAAAACTAGCAGTCACAATTTCCCCGGAGATACTCGCGTGGCAAGCATGATGCAACCAGTACATCAACATGCCACATTCCCAGCCACTTTCGTCGGTGGAATTCAGAGTCCGTGTGTATCTGGACATCCAAAAAACGGCCCTATGGGAAAAATTTTGTGAAGATGTACACAAAATTTTCTGACCGCGGTGTACGTGGCACCTCACTCCATGTCGTGCAGTTGGCTGGACCTAGGTTTCAAAAACAAAAAAGCAGCAGATGAGGCTGCAGCGGTGCGCATAGTGGTTGACCTCCCCAAAGGGCAATGGGTCATCAAAACTAAATGCACCAGATGGACAAAATCAAACCAAATTTTCCTCACGTTTGACTTTTTGCCTACTATGGTAAAACGTGACATTTTGGAGCAACACCTGAAAGATGGTCTCGCCATATACAGCGAAATACAATTTTTTGAAATGCAACGTTTCACGCTGATGCCACACCTGTGCACCGGCAAAGCCATCGCAGTTCTGACCCCTACTGAGGAGATCGCAAAGGACCTAACCCAGATCTTGCACTCCACCTTTATTGATATCGCAGGGCACACCACCCACCCATTCCGGGTAACCGTGGACAGCGCGCCCCCCATTTGCACCCACTGTGACGCGTTTGGCCATAAGGCGCACGCATGCCCCATCAAAGAGGGCGTCACATTCCAAGAGCACACCTTGGCAGCCATGGCCAGCGGGGAGGCGTACTATGAACCAACCGCAAGCACCAAGGAGGCTTTCCCATGGGGAGCACAAGGCTGCTACTTATTGGTAAAGCCCATCTCCCCGCAGGAGCAGAAGAAGGCCAAGCAGGCCCATAGGACTGCGGCCAAGGAAGCGGCCAAGGCCACCACCACCATCCCACACTCACAACGCCAGGAGGACATGGAGACCTTTGCAGCGGAAGCAACTCAGGAATCCATCACCCAATCAGATTGGGAGACCCATGCTGAACAGGCCACTCAATCCAAGGATCCAATGGGAGATTCAATCTCACCCAATCGCTGCACCCAAGCCCCGGTCAAAACTGACTTGGGACCTATCCCAACCAAAAATTTATTTGCCCCACTTGACGGTGCACCAAACCTATCCGCACTGCAAAAAATTCGTCCAACGTTGGGAAAACAAAAAGTGAAGGCCAAAGCCAACGCGACTCTTTCTGCAAAAATTAACAAAAACCCCAATAGCGTTGCTGCTAATACCCGCGCTGCTGTGAAAGCCCGTGGGGACCTGGAAGAGGCTGGTGGGCCCGGGGGCCCACCCCTTGCACCTAAGGTGCGATGGGGGAAACCTTCACTCTAGGGACGCTGAATATCGCTGGACTCAAGGCCTCCCCATCCCAGGCTAGGAAACTGAGTTTTTTACAAAACAATTTACCCATGGATATCCTGGCCATCCAGGAGTCCCACTGTCCATGAGGTTCTGAGGAAGCTTGGAAAGCAATGCTCCTACCATCCCTATCCTTTTGGTCAAAGCACTGTGGGGTGCTAATTTGGAAAAACAATTTTTTCAAATTTATATCTTCAGAAAAATTCCTAAATGGCCGAGTCCTCGTTGTCACCTTCTCGTGGGCTGATGTTGCACACACAATCATCAACATTTATGCCCCAAACAGTGCACAAGAGCATCGGGAATTTTTTTCGTTGGTCAAATCCCTCCCGCTACCCCCTGATTCTTTCCTAATCGGCGACATGGACTGTTGGCTAACCTCACCAATGGACTGGTGGCCACCCTCACCCCACGCCCCACAGGGTCACGTAGAACTATGCGTTCTAAAAGCCACCCTTGGGTTAATGGATGCACTGCCATGACATGCCTCACTGCTCGAAAACATGACACGTCCCCACATCCACAATGGCCAATTAAGGTCCATGACCTGCATCGACCTTATTCTAGTGCCGGCGAAATTCCAACCCCACATCTCCCACTTCAAAACAACGAAAATAAAATTCTCTGACCACCGACTGGTCTCAATAACATACCACTTACCCGTCACAGTTGCAAAGGCCCCACATTGGTGCAAAATCCACCCCCCAGAGCTTGCGTCACCAGGATTTTCCACATGGGTGGAAGAGGCAACTTTGGCAAAATCGTTTGTTGCACCATTTTGTGCAGACCCTATTTCCACATGGGCAACTTTCAAAGATGACACCATCCGCCACTATCGCCATCTCTCATCCAGATGCTCATGAGCCACATCAGTGGTTATATCACGTGCGCTGGCAGAATTGGCCCACTTGGAGTCCAACATTCCAGCCTCAGGATATAGCTCTGCATGGGGCCAGAAGTGGGCGGAGGCAGCCGCCCACCTCAATGCACTTGAAAGGCAACACAAACATCGGGTTTGTGTCCAATACAGGGCCATATGCATCACTAAAGGCGACAAGTGCACCGCATACTTCTTCAAAAAAATTTTTGCACCACGCCAGAGCGTGGCCTGCACACAGGTGCGGAGATCAGATAATTCTATTGTGGACACACTGGCCGAAGTGGCAATCGAAATGCAAAGATATTACTCTGAGTTATACTGAGCCAAACCAATTCAGCTGGCTGAAATGGCGGAATTTCTCGACAGAGCTCATATCCGCACCGTTTTCTGATACCCAGAAATAATGAATTTAATTACTCTAAACGAATTATGGACTACCATTCATGGTGCGCCAAACCGAAAATGCCCAGGCCCAGATGGAATTCCATATGAGTTCTACAAAAAATATTTTAAATATATATCCCCATTGCTGCTAGCCTCACTCAACCAAAGCCTGTTGGAAATGCGCCTCCTACCAGGAGGACATGAGGACTTTACAGTCACACTCTTCAAGAAAGGGGATAGGCTAGACTTAGCCAACTGGCGCCCCATTTCTCTGACAAACACAGACACCAAAATTTTAATAAAAATCATGGCTAACCATTTAGGGACTGTAGCATCTGCCACCATCACCCCAGAACAATTTGGTTTCATCCCCAGAAGGTCGATTTGGGATAACGTGCACTCTGTGCTAATGTGTGTCAGTCCACAGCCTCTGGGGCACTTGTATTCTTGGACCAACAAAAGGCCTATGATAGAGTGAACTGGGAATACCTTAGGGCCTGCCTCCAAAAATTCCGCCTATCTCCCCGCTTCATTAACTGGGTGATGCTGCTCACGGAATCTGCAGCAATGGCAGTGCGTGGCCCAGGTTTCCTAATGGAAGTAGTCCGTCCTCAAAGGGGCCTGCGACAAGGGGACCCACTGAGCCCACTCTTATACAACTTCAGCCTTGACCCACTACTGCGAAATGTAAATGCCCAACTCACTGGGGTCCATGTGCCAGGCCAAACCCCAGTCAAGATGATGGCATTTGCAGATGATTGCGTGGTGGGGGTGTCTAATAACAAAGATGCACGCGCGCTTGAAGCCCTCATCCAGGAATATTCCCGGGTAAGCAACATGGCACTGAATGCCTCCAAAACTGAAATCATCCTCCTTGGTCGGTTTCAGAACTGCTGGGCCCCAGCAAGTAGTTCCCAACCCGGCCCATCTGCTCGCCCACGTCCACGCCTTACTAACTCAAAACACACCGCTCTACTGGTGCTCCCCTTTGTGCCATGACCTACCATAGGACTGGTACGCCATCTGGGCGTGTGGTTGGAGGCAGGTGGATACGCGTCAGCAGTAATGGAGTGCCATATACTGGACTACGTGACGAAGTGAATAGCCTCTCTCAGAGCCCACCCTACTACCCTCACTGGCAGGGTTGTTCTTGCCAACTCTATGCTCCTATCCAAAGTCTGGTTCGGAGCCCACGCCATCCCCTTCTCCCCAAGCTTCTTCAAATCCCTGTATGCTTTGCTACAAGGCTGGCTTTGGTCAGGCCGCCCTCCACCTGTACGGCTAGAGGTCATGTTTGGCCCTCATCATCATGGTGGCATGGGCCTACTTGACTTCAAAGCCCATGCCGCCAAGATCCTGGGCACCTGGATTGCGGCTGTCACTGCTCCTACACTCCCATCCCAACACTGGTCCCGCGCGGCCCGCTCCAACTTCTCCCAAGCCTTGGGCCTCAACAATCCATCAAACTCCCACTCCCTGATGTAATACCTCGCATCACACACATCAGCCACAGGTCCTCACGGGACCAAAACCCACTACAAACGAATCCTACTCTCCATGCGAAGCGCAGAGTGGAGAATTTGTATTAGTGGACATACAACCAAAAAAGGCCGCCCCTCTCCTCAGTTCACACAAGAGGTACAGGGGCTACCCATCCATGATGGCGTGATCCCCATTCGACCCCAAGTCCTATCCAGGGTGGACTACCTGGACATGATGGACATCCCTTATTCTACTGAGACCCA
Organism: Massospora cicadina; assembly: GCA_022478985.1. Classification (NCBI taxonomy): domain Eukaryota; kingdom Fungi; phylum Entomophthoromycota; class Entomophthoromycetes; order Entomophthorales; family Entomophthoraceae; genus Massospora; species Massospora cicadina. Next base: position 27,141 of record JAKSZP010001536.1, read on the forward strand.
AAAGACTATCTGGAAATACGCACACCATCCTCTGTTGCAGCCTCAAGTCCGCTCCCATGTGTGGCGCTGCCTGAGGCGGGTGTACCGTACAGCTGAGCGCTCTAATGCTTTACACTCATCCTGTGTCGTGTGTGGCCAGTATGGAACGCTGTTTCACCGCCTGGAGAAGTGCCCCACCTCTAAAGTAATATGGCGCGAAGTCCAACGTCTGCTAAGCCAGGATCAAACACATCCCTTCAGTCTGTCAAGAGATATGTTTGCTTCATCAATGGCCTCCCCCTCCCACCCTCCCTCCATGCTCTGGTGGCTGCAATCGCCATGTGGACTATCCACACGATTGTCTTGGAAGCCATCGCTGGATCCATCCCCACCCTCCCTGAAGCTGTCCACAGATTCCGGTCTCATTTGGTGGATCACTTTCAAGCGTGGATGTTTGGATATCTTCCACCGCGTCGCCGACAGCTGGTCTCCTCCTGGTTCCCAGTCTGGTTCATCAAATCAGACCCCTTCCTCCACACGTGCTCAATAGTGGCTACGTCCCCTACACACGTTCCCTCCCCTTCCCATAAGTGGCGTTCCCGCTGGCAACAAGAGATAGCATCGCTTCTCTGAGGTGCCTCCCCTGGTACTAAGTTTTGCCTCATCTGAGTCATATTTGGAAGTGTCCATCCCATGGTCGGCCTTCCCCGCAATAAATTTAAAAGCCTATTAAAATGGATAAAGACCTTGGAAAGAATCTTTTGAGTAGCTATTTTATTATAGATTTGCTTTTTGTATGACACAATTCAGTAGTATTGTAAATAATCATATTGGATAGAAATTACCTATAAGTTTTTTATAGCCATGTAATTATCCCTTATAGTTGAGTTTTCTAAACAGTAGCCTTAGTAGGTTTGTTTTCGTTGGTTTCAACGCCAATTTTTTGTAGTGTATAATCTTTTGCGTAATCTCAAATAATACTAGGACTAGAAGTGATCTAATATTATATTGTTCCTTATAGAGTGATCTCTAAACAAATTACTCTCATAATTTAAATATAAGTTTTTAGTTAATTTATATAAACACACAAATGGTGTACAAAATTTAAAGTATTCATTAGTCAATATCCTCTTAGATAGAACTTTTCTCTCTCGTTGAAATCACTACTTGCAACAAATTTTATTCAAGACTAGGTAAGTTTGATGAACTCTTTGAAGAGATTAGTGTGCACCCAATGTTGGGTAGCAGTTGGGTTAGCAAAGTAAATGGCACAGGGTCCAGCTCTGCACCATCCAAAGTTCATAAACGCCCCGGCAACACTGGCAGCCTTGATAAAAATAAAAAACTGGTGGTTAGTATTTCCCCGGATATTTTAGCCTAGCAAGTGAAGTGTAACCAGTTCATCAATACTCCGCATTCACAGCCCCTGTTGTCAGTGGAGCATGGGGTTCAAGTTTTCCTTGATATCAACCAAACAGCGCTTTGGGAAAAGATCTGTGGAGATGTGCACAACCATTTCCCAAAAGCAGTATACATAGCACTGCACTCCATGGCCACAGTTGGTTAGATCTTAGGTTCAAACTAAACAAGCAGCAGATGAAGCTGCACAGGTGCGTGTGGTGGTAGACCTCCTGGATGATCAACAGGTGGTAAGACAAAGCGCACTCAATGGACCAAGTCTAACCAAATTTTTTGTAACGTTTGACTTCCTCCCCACAACAATTAAGTGCACGGTGATAGAGCACCACTTAATGGCTGGGCTTAAGGCATTTTAGAATATTCACTCCTTTGGAATGCAAAGCTTTATGCTCATGCCAGACTTGTGCATGAGCAAAGCGATTGCTGTGATCACCCTGTCCACAGTCATTGCAGAAGATTTGACCCTAATCCCCCACACTGCAGCTGAGTTCCTTGATGGGCCGGAATCCCGCCCATTCTGCATCACAGTGGATAGCGCGCCCCATATCTGCATCTTTTGTCATGCTTTTGGCCACACGGCCCACACCTGCCCCACCAAGGAAGACATTGCACAAATTGAAATTCTCCCTGATGCAATGGGCAGTTCAGACTTCCATTATGAACTGGCTATAGACAATGACGCCACCTTCTCGTGGGGTGTGCAGGAATGTTACATTCAGGTCAAACCTGTGTCCCCACAGGAGTGCAAGAAGGCAAGCAGGCCCGCCGAGCAGTGGCCAAGGCAGCGGCCACAGCAGTATCATGATCCCACCCGCCCAGACCCAGGATGACATCAAGTCATTCACAGCTGAAGTGGCTCTTTTTTCCATCCACCAATCAGATTAGGCCAACTAGCCTGAGGACCTGATGAGTGAGTTGGATTTACCCAAACAATAATACCAAGCCTCAATTGAAACTGATTCTACCACCCATTTCCCTCCCAAATTTCTGTTGACCTCCATTGATGCACCGCAGAATTACAGCAATTCTAAAAAAAAACCAAATCAGCAAAGAAGATCACCAAACCACAACTACATCAAAGTGACGGAGTCCCTCAAGACCATGTATGTTAAAAAGTGAACTATATGTGGGCTACTGCTGCTGCTGAGAGAGCAGCAACGGAAGGCCAAGGGGCTCTTCCTATTGCACCTAAGATGCGATGGGGGTCTCCTTCACAATAGGGACGTTAATATTGGTGGACTCAAGGCCTTGATGTCCTGGGCTAGAAAACTTAGTAATTTAAAAAATTACCTATGGAAATTCTGGCCATTCAGTAAACCCGCTGTCCACACGGTGCCAAGGAAACATGGGCAACCATGCTCCTCCCCTCCCTTTCTTTTTGGTCACTGCACTGTGGGGGCTTATATGTGCGACCTGTAATTTTAATTTATATCTAAACATTTGTACCTCAATGGCCATGTGCTTGTGGTGTCCTTTTTTGTGGGATGACAAAGCGCATGCTATCGTTAATGTTTATGCCCCAATCTATGCATGGGCTCTCTGGGAATTCCTCTCAGCCATTACTTCCCTCCCACTTCCTCCAAATCTATTTTTGGTGGATGATATGAACTGCTGGGCCAAACTGCCACTGACCACTGGCCTTCAACGCCTGCCCCCCGCAGGAGCATGTCAAACTTCGCGTTCTTAAAGCCACTTTGGGGCTGTTTGATACCCTACTTAAACATGCACTGCTGCTCCCCAACATGTCCCATCCCCATGTACACAACAATCAGCTTTGGTCTATTTTACGCATTGACCTTATTCTTGCACCGTTGACCTTTCAGCCTCAGGTTGCACACTTCACAATGACAAAAATTGATTTCTCCAACTAAAGGTTGGTGTCAATTTCCTTCTCTTTGTCACACCCAGCGACACAGGTGCTAAAGTGGTGCAGACTTCGTCCAGCCAATATCACGTCACCCAGGTTTTCCTCATGGGTGGACACCAAAAGTTCACACTGGAGTTCACCACAACGTTATGTGTGGACCCACTTTCTACATGGTCAACCTTCAAAGCGAGTACCATATGCCAGGTACACCACCTCTCATCATGTCTCTCTCAGGCTGCCTCAGCAGTCATTATGCGCATCCTCGCAGAGGTGGACCACCTGGAGTCTGATGTTCCTGCTGCAGGCTACAACCCAGCTTGGGGTTGCAAGTGTGCAGAAGTGTCTGATCGCCTTAACGCACTGGTAATGCAACACAAATGTCACGTTTGTGTACAGTACAAAGCAAAAGTATAATGATGGGCGACATGTGCTCTGCCTATTTTTTTTCCAGAAATTCTTCACACCACAACAGAGCTTGGCTTGCACACAGGTGAGGCGGCTGGACCATTCCGTCATGGACACTCCAGCTAAAGCAGCAATTGAAGTTTAAAAACTATTTTCTCCAAATTGTATCAATATTATCCAGTCAAATTGGCTAAAGTTGAAGAATTTCTCAAAAGCGCACATATCCACAACGTTTCCCGTTATCTGGAGTTGATAGATTTAATTTCTTAGGACAAACTCTGGTATGTCATTCACAAGCACCGCACAGAAAATGTCCAGGTCCAGATGGATTAAATATAGTTCTATAAGAAATATTTTAACTATTTCTCTTCTTTGTTGCTAGCCTCAATGAACCAGTGTTTGTTGGAAATGTACCTCCTTCCTATAGGCCATGAGGCGTACACCATAGTGCTGTATAATAAAGGGGATAAGCTGGACCTGGCCAACTGGCGCCCCATTTCACTTACTAACACAGATACTAAATTATTTACTAAAATTATGGCCAACCGCCTAGTGGAAGTGCCTCTGCTATCATTTCATCTGAGAAATTTGGTTTCATTCCCAAGCAGTCTATATGGGACAACATACACACTGTATCCAACTTCTGCCAATCCACGGCTACTGGGGCACTTGTTTTATAGACCAGCAGAAGGCTTGTGAATAAGCCAACTGGAAATACCTCAAAGCCTGCCTCCACAAGTTCCACCCCCCATCAGTTCATTAATTGGGTGATGTTGCTTATGAAATCCGCCACAATGGCTGTGCGTGGCCCTGGCTTCCTAACTGACATAGTTCGCCCTCAAAATAGCCTCTGCCAAAGGGGCACTTTGAGCCCACTCTTATATAACTTCAGCCTTGACCCATTTGTATGAAATGTGAATTCCCACCTTACTGGTGTCCATGTGAAAGGCCAAGAACCGGTTAAGATGTTGGTGTTTGCTGATGATTGTGTGGTTGGGGTGTCTAACAACCAAGATTCACGCACGCTTGTGGCTACTATCCAAGTTTACTCCAGGGTAAGTAATGCTGCACTTAACACTTCCGAAACTGAAATCATTCTCCTTGGTAAGTTTCAAGCCTGCTGGTTACCAGCACCCCATTTTCTACCAGCTTCAGCAGCTAGCTCACGGGTTCGCTTGGCCCACACTTCCCATGCCACCCCACTTGTGCTCCCTTTGTACCAAGAACCACTGCTGATCCAGTACACCATTTGGGTGTGTGGCTGGAGGCGTGTGTGTACGCCTTGTCAGATAGAGCAATATGTCCTAACAATGTCACAAAACGCATCACCTCCTCAGAGCCCACCAGACTACCCTCACAGGCAGGGTTGTGCTGGCCAACTCTATGCTCCTTTCAAGTTTGGTTTGTGGCTCATGCTATCACCTTTTCCTCATCTTTCTTCACCTCGTTATATGCCTTCCTGCAAGGGTGGCTTTGGTTAGGCTGCCCACCGCCAGTGCGCCTGGATGTCTTGTTTGGCCCTCGCCATAGTGTTGGTATGGGCCTGCTCAACTTTGAGGCTATGCGGCAAAATACTTGGCACCTGGATCGCTGCAGTCACCAACCCCACACTCCAAGCCCACCATTGGTCACACGCGGCCTGCTCCAATTTTCCCACGCCCTGGCCCCAGAAATCCTACCCACCCCCATTCTCTGTTAAGATATCTTGCCTCACATCCCTCTTCTGCGGGCCCACATGGGACGTTTCCCTACTTCAAATGAATTCTCCTCCCATGTGGAGCGCTGAGTGGTTAATTAGCATCTGTGGGCACACCGCCCAGAGGGTCACCCTACTCACCGCTTCAAGAAGGAAGTATAAGGCCAAGCCATTCTGAACAATTTGATACCCAGGAGGTCCCTACCATGGTCAGAGTGGAATATCTAGACACGTTGGACATCCCATACTCCCTAGAAACCCAGAAAGCCATCTGGAAGTACACTCATCATCCTCTTTTGCAACCGCAAGTTCATTCCCATGTGTGGCACTGCTTGAAATGGGTGTACCATACTGCTGAGTAATCCAACGCATCACACTCGTCATGTGTTGTGTGTGACTAATATGGGACTTTGGTCCACCGCCTGGAAGAGTGCCGACTGTCAAAAGTGATCTGGTGCAAGGTTCAGCGTCTTTTTTCCTGGAGCAAACACAGACCTTCAGCCTCTCTAGGAACATCTTCGCCTTGTCCTTGGATTCACCTATACAACCTTCCCTCCGCGCCTTAAGTATTACAATCGCTATGTTGACTATCCACATGCTTGTCTTGGATGCCATTTCAGGGTCCACTCCCACCCTCCAGAAAGCTGTACGCTGATTCCAATTACACTTAATGGACCACTTTCAAGCATGGTTGTATGGTTTATCTGCCATCTCATCAGTGACAGTTGGTTTCATCATGGTTTCTGGTATGGCTCAAAACTTCAGACCCTTTCCTTCATATGTGTTCAATAGTGGCGCAAGCCTCTACTCACAATACCCCTCTTCCTTTAATTGGCGTTCCCACTGGCAACAGGAGACAGCATTAGCTTCTCTGGGGTGCCTCTAGCTTTTATTAGTGCTTGATTAGTATTACATTTCAGAAGTGTCCATCTCATAGTCTGCCTTCCCCAAATAAAATTAAAAAATATCATTTAAGATAACTATTACAGAATTAACTTTGTAGTCCTATTCTGGTGCTTATAGCAAAAAGATATGTAGATATAATACAATTACTTTGTTTTACTATAATATGAGATTAAAAATTTCTTTACATAATAATTTGTAGTATGATCTAAGAAATATATTTGCACATCTTGCTTATATAGAATATAGTTTGGGGCATTGAATCACAAATATAGGGTTTATGTATATTAAATTTTATTTTGTATAGAGTCTGCAAGGTCAAGGGCACTTATGTTTTAGCTCATATAATTGGTAAATATAATTAAGCAATTGCTTGTGATCCAATAGAATTTTCTGGTTAGTTTTTCTATATAGAGGTACTTTCTCCAGTGGTAAAGGTCTAGACAAGCACCATATGATTTCGTTTGAATGTTATATAATTGCATGTTGCAAGCGAATTTTACGAGATATGATACAACGTGTAGAATACGTTCACCTTTCATGTGACAAAATTGCTCAAATAGAAAGCTATACACTAAAATACTAAGTATAAGCTTATTGCAATATGACATTACTAATACTAGAGCCAAGAAATGTGAATTTAAGTTATAATAATTAATCATTTGAATGATGAATCTACCATGAAAATGATGTATGAAGGGAGGAAATATAAGGAAGAGCAAACCTTATATTTTTGTAAGTTTCTGCAATCAATGAAATAAAAAATATAAAATTTTCATCAACTATTATAAGTAAAATATATGTTTCAATCATATATTAATCAAACATCCTTACTCATTTTTAACCCTAATATAGCTTTTGAATTCTATTGTGCTACATATAACTTACAAAATGTTTATCTGAGGAGCTATCAATAAACTTCAATGCCTTTAGTGTTCAATCATGTATTTCTATAAATCATGAGTTTACAGAGTAAGTAAATCTTTAATCATTAAGGTAATATTAAGCATTTTATAATAAATTAGAAATCAAGATGCATCACATAAGCCAAAATGGCATCATATGATATTCACATATGCCATACTAAGCCTTAAAGCATTTTTCACTATAGAAAATGTAGTCCAATTAGTCATAAAAGTGCATTGAGTAAGACATCTAGATACTACGTTACAGTAAGATACTTAAAAGAGACCTTAGATTGAGCAGCATATGGATATAGAGTAATAATAAAAATTTTACTTAATTGATGAAAACAAAATGCATAGGAGTCATGGTATTAGTCAAAGATGGCTGTAAGTAAAGGATAAAAATTAAGCAGGGGACTTATAATCAATTATAAGGAACCTAGCCAGATCTATGGAATCATTAGGATAAAAAAGATATATGTTTCCTTGATCTATCCTGAGATTGACTAGGTAAACCTTGAGTTAGAATTCCAATAGCAACATTATTACTATATTGGTCTAGATATAACTAGGTTAAATGTAATTTCTCAAACAGCAATGAAGAAAATAATGATTAGTTTTTTAAGGCCCTTATTATGCTACTATCAGTAGCAAAAGTAGGCTCTTTCCCACATTGATATAGTAGTATGAGGTTTCCTTAGATACTAGTCAAGAACTTCATTTAATTCTGAAATTGTCAATCAAACAATAAGTAAGACGCCATATATTATTAGGTGAATACAATTTTAATAGGTTTTGTTTTTTGATAACTATGTTAAACTCACTTTATTTCTCCGCATACTTATATTGCGTTGAAAATTTGATTAGATGAAGAGACATATTTGAAATTTTATATTTGTTAAATTCAAGAAAGGCTCTTATCAACTCGAAATTCAGTGGTATGTCTGAGATAATTTTTACCATTGATCAAGGTTATCTTATTCCTATTTTCCTTCTTTTTTATTTGAATAATTCTTGAGTAATTTCAAATTATTTAACATAAACTTTCACTAATTGAGTCATTTATATATGGAGCTATTGAACAGAGTCATTAAGGCTTGTGATATTTTCATTCACACAAAAATAGAAATCTGCATAGGACCAAATGACTGGTAGAATTTTTTTGTGGAAAAGTGTGATTCAATTCCTGAAAATGTAAAAAGACATGAATTAAATTCCAGATATCCTATAACTAGACTAAGCCTTTGTATGCTACAAGATAATCAAAGCTTGTAAACATTACTTGAAAAATTATATTTGACTTAAAAGATAAAGTTCCTTTCACTAGAAATAGATTGGTTGATTAAGGTGATGAGATATTGTAAAAAGTAGAATAGTTTTTTAGAAGGGACTTCTCTCTCTCGTTGCAAACACTTTTGCAACCCATTCAATTCAAGACTTACTCCAGTTTGATAATCTCATAGAGGGGATTAGTCTGCGCCCATGTCTGGGAGCAGTTGGGCAAGCAAAGCAAGAGGAGCAGGCGGAAGGCCCGCGGCCTCTAACGTTCGAAAACGCCCTGGAGAATCTGGCGGAATAGAAAAAAATTTAAAAAAACTGGCGGTCACAATTTCCCCGGAGATACTCATGTGGCAAGCACGATGCAACCAGTACATCAATACGCCACATTCCCAGCCACTTTCATTGGTGGAATTCGGAGTCCATGTGTATCTGGACATCAAAAAACGGCCCTATGGGAAAAATTTTGTGAAGATGTACACAAAATTTTCCCGACCGCGGTGTACGTTGCACCTCACTCCATGTCACACGGTTGGCTGGACCTAGGTTTCAAAAACAAAATAGCAGCAGACGAGGCTGCAGCGGTGCGCATAGTGGTAGACCTCCCCAAAGGGCAATGGGTCGTCGAAACTAAACGCACCAGATGGACAAAATCGAACCAAATTTTCCTCACATTTGACTTTTTGCCTACTATGGTAAAACGTGACATTTTGGAGCAACACCTGAAAGATGGTCTCACCATATACAGCGAAATACAATCTTTCGAAATGCAACGTTTCACGCTGATGCCACACCTGTGCACCGGCAAAGCCATTGCAGTTCTGACCCCATCTGAGGAGATCATGAAGGACCTAACCCAGATCCCACACTCCACCTTTATTGATATTGCAGGGCACACCACCCACCCATTCCGGGTAACCGTGGACAGCGCGCCCCCCATTTGCACCCACTGTGACGCGTTCGGCCATAAGGCACACGCGTGCCCCATTAAAGAGGGCATTACATTCCAAGAGCACCCTCGGCGGCCATGGCCAGCGGAGAGGCGCACTACGAACCAACCGTAAGCACCAAAGAGGCCTTCCCATGGGGAGCACAAGGCTGCTACCTATTGGTAAAGCCCATCTCCCCGCAGGAGCGGAAGAAGGCCAAGCAGGCCCATAGGACTGCGGCCAAGGAAGCAGCCAAGGTCCCCACTACCATCCCACACTCACAACGCCAGGAGGACATGGAGACCTTTGCAGCAGAAGCAACTTGGGAATCCATCACCCAATCAGATGGCGAGGCCCAAGCTGAACGGGCCACTCAATCTGAGGATCTGATGGGAGATTCGATCTCACCCAATTGCTGCACCCAAGCCCCAGTTGAAACTGACTTGGGACCTATCCCAACTGAAAAAATTTTTTTCGCCCCACTCGACGGTGCACCAAACCTATCCGCACCGCAAAAAATTCGTCCGACGTGGGAAAACAAAAAGTGAAGGCCAAAGCCAACACGACTCTTTCCACAAAAATTAACAAAAACCCCGATAGCGTTGCTGCTAATACCCGCACTGCTGTGAAAGCCCGTGGGGACCTGGAAGAGGCTGGTGGGCCAGGGGGCCCACCCCCTCGCACCTAAGGTGCGATGGGGGAAACCTTCACTCTAGGGACGTTGAATATCGCTGGACTCAAGGCCTCCCCATCCCGGGCTAGGAAACTGAGTTTTTTACAAAATAATTTACCCGTGGATATCCTGGCCATCCAGGAAACCCACTGTCCACGAGGTTCCAAGGATGCTTGGAAAACAATGCTCCTACCATCCCTATCCTTTTGGTCAAAGCACTGTGGGGTGCTAATTCAGAAAAACAATTTTTTTAAATTTACATCTTCAGAAACATTCCTAAATGACCGAGTGCTCATTGTCACCTTCTCTTGGGCTGATGTTGCACACACAATTGTCAACATTTACGCCCCAAATGGTGCACAAGAACGTTGGGAATTTTTCTCGTCGGTCAAATCCCTCCCGATACCCCCCGATTCTTTCCTAATCGGTGACATGAACTGTTGGCTAACCTCACCAACGGACCGGTGGCCACCCTCACCCCACGCCCCACAGGGTCATATAGAACTACGCGTTAAAGCCACCCTTGGGTTAGTGGATGCGCTGCCGCGACATGCCCCACTGCTCGAAAACATGATGCGTCCCCACATCCACAACGGCCAATTAAGGTCCATGACCTGCATTGACCTTATTCTAGCGCCGGCGAAATTTCAACCCCACATCTCCCACTTCAAAACAACGAAAATGGAATTCTCTGACCACCGACTGGTCTTGATAACATACCACTTACCTGTCACAGTTGCAAAGGCCCCACATTGGTGCAAAATCCGCCCCACAGAGCTTGCGTCGCCAGGATTTTCCACGTGGGTGGAAGAGGCAACTTTGGCAAAATTGTTTGTTGCACCGTTTTGCGCGGACCCCATTTCCACATGGGCAACTTTCAAAAAAGACACCATCCGCCACTATCGCCATCTCTCATCCAGACGCTCACGAGCCACATCGGCGGTTATATCGCGCGCGCTGGTGGAATTGGCCCATTTGGAGTCCAACATTCCAGCCTCAGGATATAGCCCTGCATGGGGCCAGAAGTGGGCGGAGGCAGCAGCACACCTCAACGCACTTGAAAGGCAACACAAGCATCGGGTTTGTGTCCAATACAGGGCCACACGCATCACTAAAGATGACAAGTGCACCGCATACTTCTTCAAAAAAATTTTTGCACCACGCCAGAGCGTGGCCTGCACACAGGTGCGAAGATCGGATAATTCTATCATGGACACACTGGCCGAAGTGGCAATTGAAACGCAAAATTATTACTCCGAGTTATACTGAGCTGAACCAATTCAGCCAGCCAAAATGGCAGAATTTCTTGACAGAGCTCATATCCGCACCGTTTTCTGATACCCAGAAATAATGAATTTAATTACTCCGAACGAATTATGGACTACCATTCATGGTGCGCCAAACCGAAAATGCCCAGGCCCAGATGGCATTCCATATGAGTTCTACAAAAAATATTTTAAATACATATCCCCATTGCTGCTAGCCTCACTCAACCAAAGCCTGTTGGAAACGCGCCTCCTACCAGGAGGACATGAGGCTTTTACAGTCACACTCTTCAAGAAAGGGGATAGGCTAGACTTAGCCAACTGGCGCCCCATTTCTCTAACAAACACAGACACCAAAATTTTAACAAAAATCATGGCTAACCGTTTAGGGACTGTAGCATCTGCCACCATCTCTCCAGAACAATTTGGTTTCATCCCCAGAAGGTCGATTTGGGATAACGTGCACTCTGTGGCTAATGTGTGTCAGTCCACAGCCTCTGGAGCACTGGTATTCTTGGACCAACAAAAGGCCTATGATAGAGTAAACTGGGAATACCTTAGGGCCTGCCTCCAACAATTCCGCCTACCTCCCCACTTCATTAACTGGGTGATGCTGCTCACGGAATCTGCAACAATGGCTGTGCGCGGCCCAGGTTTCCTAACGGATGTAGTCCATCCTCAAAGGGGCCTGCGACAAGGGGACCCACTGAGCCCACTCTTATACAACTTCAGCCTTGACCCACTACTGCGAAATGTGAATGCCCAACTCACTGGGGTCCATGTGCCAGGCCAAACCCCAGTCAAGATGATGGCATTTGCAGATGATTGCGTGGTGGGGGTGTCTAATAATAAAGATGCACGCGCGCTTGAAGCCCTCATCCAGGAATATTCCCGGGTAAGCAACGCGGCACTGAACGCCTCCAAAACTGAAATCATCCTCCTTGGTCGGTTTCAGAACTGCTGGGCCCCAGCAAGTAGTTCCCAACCCAGCCCAGCTGCTCGCCCAAGTCCACGCCTCGCTAACTCAAAACACACCGCTCCACTGGTGCTCCCCTTTGTGCCGCGACCTACCATAGGACTGGTACGCCATCTGGGCGTGTGGTTGGAGGCGGGAGGATACGTGTCAGCAGTAATGGAGGGCCATATACTGGACAACGTGACGAAGCGAATCGCCTCTCTCAGAGCCCACCCTACTACCCTCACTGGCAGGGTTGTGCTTGCCAACTCTATGCTCCTATCCAAAGTCTGGTTTGGAGCCCATGCCATCCCCTTCTCCCCATGCTTCTTCAAATCCCTGTATGCTTTGCTACAAGGTTGGCTTTGGTCAGGCCGCCCTCCACCAGTACGACTTGAGGCCATGTTTGGCCCTCAACATCATGGTGGCATGGGCCTACTTGACTTCAAAGCCCATGCCGCCAAGATCCTAGGCACCTGGATTGCGGCCATCACTGCTCCTACACTCCCATCCCAACACTGGTCCCGCGCAGCCTGCTCCAACTTCTCCTGAGCCTTGGGCCTCAACAACCCATCAAACCCCCACTCCCTGATGAAATACCTTGCATCACACACATCAGCCACAGGTCCTCACGGGACAAAAATCCACTACAAACGAATCCTACTCTCCATGCGAAGCGCAGAGTGGAGAATTTGTATTAGTGGACATACAACCCAAAGAGGCCGTCCCTCTCCTCAGTTCACACAAGAGGTACAGGGGCTACCCATCCATGAGGGCGTGATCCCCATTCGCCCCAAGTCCTATCCAGGGTGGACTACCTGGACATGATGGACATCCCTTATTCCACTGAGACCCAAAAGACTATCTGGCAATACGCACACCATCCTCTGCTGCAGCCTCAAGTCCGTTCTCATGTGTGGCGCTGCCTGAGGCGGGTGTATCGTACAGCTGAGCGCTCTAACGATTTATACTCATCCTGTGTCGTGTGTGGCCAGTATGGAACGCTGTTTCACCGCCTGGAGAAGTGCCCCACCTCTAAAGTGATATGGCGCGAAGTCCAACGTCTGATAGGCCGGGATCAATTACATCCCTTCAGTCTGTCAAGAGATATGTTTGCTTCATCAATGGCCTCCCCCCTCCCACCCTCCCTTTGTGCTCTGGTGGTTTCAATCGCCATGTGGACTATCCACACGATTGTCTTGGATGCCATCGCCGGATCCATCCCCACCCTCCCTGAAGCTGTCCACAGATTCTGGTCTCATTTGGTGGACCACTTTCAAGCATGGGTGTTTGGATATCTCCCACCACGTCGCCGGCAGCTGGTCTCCTCCTGGTTCCCAGTCTGGTTCATCAAATCAGACCCCTTCCTCCACACGTGCTCAGTAGTGGCTACGGCCCCTACACACGTTCCCTCCCCTTCCCATAAGTGGCGTTCCCGCTGGCAACAAGAGATAGCATCGCTTCTCTGGGGTGCCTCACCTGGTACTGAGTTTTGTCTCGTCTGAGTCATATTTGGAAGTGTCTGTCCCATGGTCGGCCTTCCCCGCAATAAATTTAAATTTAAACTTAAAAGTTTGTAAAAACTAAAACATAGGTAAAGATGAGGAGTGGTAGCATAGCGGGGTGTTCCTGCTCCACTCTGGGTCAGGTTTTTATTGATACAGGTTTGAAACCAGCACAGGCTAAAAAAACAAGGCGTGGTATGTCTGTCCCAAGGTAAACCACCTCATTTACTTTTAAAACATAAGTAAAGATTTTCTTTTTCCAATTACTATCACTTATTAGTAAATGATTCAATTCATCACATAAAACTTGATAATCAATGCCAAATAAGATGAGCATGTTTAATAAACAGAAACAGGATTGGGCGAAAATGGTAAAGGGTAGTGGACTTGGATCTGCACTGCCCAAAGGCACCAAGCGCACAGAAGTAAACAAAAACAAAGTAAAAGTGAAAACCTGAGGTGGTGCACCCCACAGGTTTTGTAGAATTCTAGTAAAATATTGCAGTTACATGGAAGTGTCCCAATCCCAACTGCTGTTGTCAGTTGAATATGGGATCCATGTCTTTTTGGCACAGAGGCGCAAGCAATAGGTAAAAATTTGCAAAGCCCAACCAAAATTAGGCCCACAAGCTGTATACATGACAATCCATACCATCCGCTGTGGTTGGGTGGACCTTGGGTTTAAGACAGCGGGGGAAGCAAATGAAGCTGAAAAGGTCAAAGTAGTGATTGACCTTCCTGACAGTTAATGTTTGGTATTGACCAAACGTACACATTGGACATAATCTAAAAATATTTTTATTGTTTTTAACTGTCTTCCAACAACACTGGCGTGCACAATAGTCAAACACCATCTCCAGGAAGGCTCAGAATCCTATGGAAAAATTAAACAATTCAAAGTGCAAAGATTCCAGCTGATGCTGACTCTTAGCACAGGGAAGGAAATTACAATTATTTCCCTAAACCTGGAGGTAGTGGAGGATCTCACAAAAAATTCCCCATATTGCATCTATTATTGATGGGAAAAAAACCCAATTATTCCATACATCAGTGGTGAGTGCGCCACCCATATTCAACCACTGTCAGGCCTTTGGACACAAGATTCATGCCTGTCCCATAAAAGAAGGCCTAAGAGAAATGTAATTCTGTGAGGAGGAAATGGGCAAAGATGACTTAGATTATGCCAAAATCATGAATACCACACAAGCATTCAACTGGGGAGAATTTGGACAATATAAAAGTATCAATCCAATTTACCCAAAGGAGTGGAAAATGGTTTAACAGGCTCACAAGTTGGCTGCAGCCAAGGCAAAGGCCTCAGAAAAATCACCCATTTCGCCTGCACAGATTAAGGAAGACATGGAAGAACTAGCAACAATGATCCAATCAAATCCTAAAGAAAGCCAAGCAATAAATCTAAACAATCATGATTTGGCAAAACCCAATTTGAAAGAAAATTTGTCAGCACAGAGGCTTGGCACATCCACCAAAATTACAAATTACAACACAAATGGGTTTGAAAATCATCATTTGAATGTGTCAGGAAAAACTGTTCCCAATGATAACACACAAGTGCACCACAATGCTAAATTGAAAGCCAACAAGGGTAATAAGGGAACAAAAAAAAGCAGTAGTGAAAGGGGCAGAATATACCCCAGTGCCTACTCATCATTATGTCACTCGCAGCAAGGACGCAAAAGTGAGCAAAGAGGGCGAGGGAGTAGGTGGAGCCCTGCTAACCGCTCCTGAGGCGCACCAAACGTCTTAGTGGAGCTAGGGACGCTGAACATATCAGGACTCGAGGCCCTAACGTCCTGGGCCAAGAAGTTGAGTCTCCTGTGCAACCCCTGTGGACATCCTAGCGGTGCAGGAACCCCACTGTCCACAGGGAAAGGAGGAGACATAGGAAAATATGCTCCTTACAACAAATTATTTTGGTTGCAACACTGTGGGGTGATAGTACGTGCAAACCAAAATTTTAAATTCATTAATAAAAGGCGTTTTTGGACAGCCGTGTACTAGCCATTACCTTCTTATGGCACAAAGAGGTGCACACAATAGCCAGCGTGTATGCACCAAAATGTGAAACAAAGCGTTGAAAGTTTCTATTGGCCTTGACACACCTCCATCTTCCAGCAAACAATTTCATCATGAGAGACATGAACTGCTTGATTAACCAAGACACTGACCAATGGCCACACACAACAGATGCACCTCAAGGGCATGTGGAACCTTTCATGTTAAAAGCTACCTTGAGCCTATATAATTTTTTACATAAATGGTCGCCTCTCCTGCAGATCATGACATGCCTGCATGTGCACGATGGTAAACTTATTTCTAAGTCGTGGTTAGACCTAATACTCACGCCATAATTTTCCAACACCAATTTTATAAATTCAAAACTACATAAATTGAATTTTCTGACCACTAAATAGTTTCAGTGTCTTTCACACCAGCAAAAACAAATATACAAGCAACTAGGTGGTGCAGAATATTCCCAGAAAATTCAGCTGACTCATAATTCTACTTCTGGGTGGAAGAAATACCTCAACGTGAGATTTTCAAAAACTTTTTTGTCAGAACCACTGATCACCTAAGAAAATTATAAGAAATCAAAAAATACAACAGATTAAACACACATCATCAATAAGATACAGTGCATCTTCAGCCATCATTAAACGCACTTTGGCTTAAATTAATCACATTGAAAAAATGTCTCATGCACAGTATACAGCCCTGGATGAGGACACAAACGGGAAGAGGTTTCTGCATTCTTAAACACTTGATATGCAAACACCAACATCACGTTGGTGTTCAATACAGAGCAAAAAGCCTAAAAGATGGAGAAACTTGCTTGAGTTATTGTTTCATCAATTTTACACCAGAAAGAACATAGTAGCCTGCACACAGGTCTGAAAAATATATACATTCATAGCGGAAACATCTGGGGAAGTCATGACTGAAGTACAAAAGTTTTACACAAATTTATATAAATCTGACCCAGTCAAACCAGTGAAAATCAAAAAATTCCTTGCCAATGCATATTGGCACCATGGCTCAAATTATTAATTTAATTAACTTAATATAATGTGAGCAATTATGGGAAGCAGTGCGCGGTGCACCACGAGGAAAATGCCCTGGACCTGATGGGCTTTCCTATGAATTTTATAAGGAAATCTAATAACATTTCTAATATTCTTTTAACTTACTAGGAATACGTGCATTATGGAAACATGCTTTCAACCTGGAGTAAAGAAGAATACACAGCTACTCTCTTTAAAAAAGAGATAGACTAAATTTATCCAATTGATGCCCAATTTCCCTAACTAGTACTGACGCTAAAATATTCACAAATATTATGGCCAAACGATTAGGGAAATTGCAACTGATGTGATATCCCCATCACAATATGAATTTTTCCCAAGAAGATCATTATGGGACAATATTCACATAGTTGCAAATGGCTGCCAATCTAAAGCCTCTGTAGCGCTTGTTTTTAGATCAACAGAAAGCATATGACAGGGTGAACTGGACTTATCTCAGGGCCTTCCCTCAAAATTTAAACTTTCATATAGTTTTATAAATTGGTTGATGTTTTTCACAGAGTCAGCCACCATGGCTGTGCATGGAGCAGGTTTTCTAACTAATCTAGTTTATCCATAGAGGGGACTCAGACAAATGGGACCTTCTAAGCCCTCTACTATATAAATTTAGTCTTGACCCTCTAATCTGGAGTACAAATGCCGTCATCACTGGAATCAATGTTCAGGGCCAACTACCAGTCAAAATGATGGCTTTTGCTGACGCCTGTGTGGTGGTTATATTCAGCAACTAGGATACTCAAATACTTGAGAAAATAATACAAGAATACTGATCCATCAGCAACGCATCACTTAAAGCTGAAAAAAACTTAAATCATACTCCTGAGGAAATATCAGACCCATTGGACGCCATCAAACTTGAGTCAATAGATTATTAAAAATTCAAAGCTCCTCACCAGACCTAGGAGGCAAGATCACTAATTACCTCACTAGAACTTCCCTTCACTACCAAGCTGGCAGCTGAACACATCCACCACTTGGGGGTATGGTTAGAGGCAGGGGGTACGCCAACACCATGATAAAAAATCAACACCTAAAGAAAATAACAAAACGCATTGCCTCCTTGCATGGACATCATAAAGATCTAACTAGACGAGGTTTGATATACAATTCCATGATGTTATCAATCATCCGGTTTATGGCCCATGCAATTGCTTTTTCACCGTCCTTTTATTAACACAATATATGCATTATAAAGATATGGCTTTGGTCTGAGCATAAAGCACCTGTGCATCTTGAAACCTTTATTTTTCTTTAGGAGGAATGTAGGTATGGGGCTAATTAATTATGTAGAGAAAGCGACCCATATACTAAGGTCCTGAATAGCTCAGGTGACTAGTTCAGACTTTCCAGACATACATTGGGCCAGAGAAGCAAGGTTTAATTTTGCATGAGCGCTTAGAATAAAATATCCAAATCATCCAAACTCATTAATTAAGTATCTGACATCTCACCCAATCGCTGCAGGACCGCATGGCACTCCTGTACACTCTAAATGAATACTTCTAACCGCGAGAAGAACAGAGTTAATGATCCATATAAGTGGCCAGACCATTCATTGAGGTCGCCCAAGGCTAACTCACAGACAAGAAGTTAATGGATGAGTAATTACAAACAACATAATAAACTGAAACCCAAGTACTATTGTCAGGATAAAATTCTGGATCTAATAGACATACCATACAGCCTGGAGACCCAAAGAATGGTCTGGAGATAAGCACCACTCACTACTACAACCCAAGATATGCGCACATGTATAAGCATGTGGAGAGTGTATTGCAAAACAGAACAATCATATGATGCCCACTCTCCATGCACAATACGTGGCCAATTTGGAAGCTTAGTACACCATCTAGAACAATGTCCAAAATCACTAGCTATCTGGAAAAAGGTCATGCACCTATTCCGTCAAGACAATGACAATTATTTAGTTTAGCTAGTAGCATGTTTTTTAACATGGAGTCACCTATTCGTCCATCTTTATGGGCCTTGATAGTAGCAATAGCACTATGGACAATCCATACTATAGTATTGGATTCATTTACAGGAATTACGTCCACCCTTTATGAAGTTATTAATCGTTTTTACTACCATACGTTGGACCACTTTCAGGCATGTTTGTTTGGCAACATGACCCCACGCAAAAGAAGGCTAATCAACTCATGACACCCCATATGGTTGCTATATATTGACTCCATCCTTCATTTATGCTGCATCCGGGTATAAGTCAGCATAATTCCCCATCGTCCTAAACCTGGCGGTCATGGCTGACAACATGAAGGTCTATGAACCTTTTGGGATGTCCTTTTAATTTTTCATATTATCATTATGTATCATCATTACATCAGAAGTGTATATCCCCTAATTGTCCTTCCTCAAATAGGTATAAAATTTGTAAAAACATTCAGGAAGGGTTATGTTGTAAGACATATGACAAAATATAAACATATATTACTAATAAAGGAAATACATTTTCTCTTCTGACTTTCTAATATTATTTTAGTTAAGAGCTTTTTAGGTTCCAGAATTATAGTTGTAACAAATTTTCTGTCAACATAAGCTTAGTACACCACATTATGTGCTTTCGAGTCGAACAAAATCTACAAGTGAATACCTTTATAGCTCTTGTTTTGTAGCTTTAAACTATAACTTAAGTGGTTCTGGGTTTAAGGCTGAGTAATACCCATAGATAATGAAAATAAAGAGAGACTTTTGAGTAAATTTGCATTCTAAGGTATTTGATATTGGGATTCTACCCATCTAGAATTCTGCTACCATATACTGTAAGATAACTAGATATTTAATGACACTTCAATCATTAACAAATGATGGATGGAAAGCAGAAAGATGGCTGGGTAAATATGAGATGTAGTAAAGCTACTATAATAAAGAGGTAAACATGGTCATGAAATGTTTTATGGTGCTTCAAGAGAAGATAATATCTATGGCAAAAACTATTTTTTATGAACTGCTATAGTATTGATTAACATGGATGAAATGTGCATACTTAAAATTAATTGGTCACTAGAAATATTGCATCATCTATATATTTTAGTAAATTTATACTAAAATCAACATTGAAATTGGTCTAAGGGCTTTATCTCTCTGTAAGAGACAGTAACCCAGAAAAGTAAAATAATCAGGTATATTATTTTGCATGTCAATAGTTTTATCTGATAAAAGGCTGTTTAGGCTATATATTCCATTATATATTCATTTGTATAAATAAACTATAATGTAACTTTATTAAAAGAATGCCTTACTTAGCAAATTAATTATGAGGAGTATATATCACCTCCAATCTTAGGGACCCAGTTGAGACTTTATTATTTATGTAAATAGCTCATCTATCAAGCGCATCCCTTAACAAAGCTCTCTTACTTTTCTTGCATTATAGTTACAGCAAATGCATAGTAACTATATTCTTGAGCTTCAGATACTATAATAAAAAGATACCTTCATATTTTAAATCTTTCATATTAGGAGTAGATAATTATATTTGGGGTAACTTAGGGGCTAGCTTATAGACATCTCAATGGTTTTGTAAATATTAATGAAGTTAAAATTTTTTAATCTGGTATGGTGCTTGGTAGTTTTTGACTTACAAGGTCTGATAAATAACTGACATTGACTATATAAGTAAAAATGAGGACAACCTGCCTAAGGAATGCATGTAAACGCTTGTCAAGAAGCTAATAATTTTGCTATTGATATAGTAAAACTCTGATCATTATATTAGTATTTATTTTTCTATGCAGATAATGGTACCAGATTGCAAAGCCTTACTATTTATAAAAAATATTTAGCATAATTAGCATTATATAGCTTCTAAAAGCATTAAAAATATAAACTTTTAATATTAGATACTCTATTGACTGGTTGTAAGAGGACTGCAATTGAAAATTTGAACACTAAAAAGATCATAGACTATTTTATAGTCAATTGAATGTTATATTGCCAATGTTGAGAGTAATGTGCATTTTTAAAGTTTATTTTTTAATTCTTATAGGTAAACTTAAATACATTACATTTTCTTGACATATATGAGAATGTAATAGCTTTAAATAAGTAGGTGGGGACCTTTTAGAAAGTTGAAGTCTTAAATTTCACAATAATTTTATAGAAGTGGGTGTTAGACAATTTAGTATTATTGCTTTCTCTTTATCATGATCAACTTTATATTCCTTATCAAAAGCTAGATCGCCTAATGAAAGGTATTTTCAATTATGAATAAAATTCACTTACTAAATTCAGTGCTATACTTGCAGATGACAATCTTTTAAAAAATTATGGGTTAAATATGGGTTTTAGTTAGTTTAGAGTCAAATATTATTTAAAAAGGCTACTGCAAAGGTACTCAATTACTTCTTTTAGGATGTAATGATGTGGCGTTGTGATATATCAAGATTTCTATAATATAAATGGTATCCCACAAGCTTATGAATTACTTTCATTGTTTTGAAAGAAGTAATCATATATGGAAGCTTTAGTAAATCTGATTGATTGCATCTAAACAATTTCTATTATTAATACTGGAAAGATGATTCTATCACTATGATTGGGAGTCAGCCTTGATCACATCATTCTGATAAGTGATTTACAATTTATAGGTTAAGATTAGTGCATACTATTAAGCACAACTTAATACACAATAGCATGTCATAACATGAGCAGCTTGCTACTATAAAGAAAATTATTAATTGATTTGTGTATATTGAAACACAATGGCGCATTTATGTCATGAAAGCAGCAAATGAGATTTAGACTGGTCTGCCAGTTGGGGTGCGTGAGAACCCAGAAGGTAAGCCAGAATGACAAAACACTGCTTCTCAGATGAATGAAAGGTGGTTTGGAAGGTGGGCAAACCAGGAATGGAAACACAAGTGTCAGTAAGTAGAAAACCTGAACACAGCCATGTAGTTGCCACTATGGAGCTGACAGATTCAATCATAAAAAGCTTAATTTATATGACAATGGGGCTGGGTTCTGCTGTAGAGTTGTTGGTGAGATGGTGGGTGGCAAGATCGTGAAATTTTGCCTAGCGGGAAGGTAAACTTCCAACAAGAATGAAAGATACTTATGCCAAATAACTTCAGCAAGTGGGAAGTGTCTAATGATGGCCCAAGTATGGTATGCCCAGTACATGATGGTAGGCAAAATTGTCATTATGATGGTCACGGTATCACAGTCATTAGCAACATAAAAATCATTTTTGGTTTGGGTTTATGGCAGGTATTAAAAAAATTTCAAATAAATTTTATCTAATGATGGTTTTTATTGCAAAACAAGGTAAAGTAATTGACTAATAATCATAACTGTTAAAGATGATTTCTTAAATAAGCAGTTGCTTAGGGAGTAAGATGGTGTGCATGAGCGTGGGGCCTCATTTTCTGACCTAGAATGATGGAACTTGAGAAGGAATTATTCAAATTTCTGTGGCCAAGTTAGTGGAAGACCAAGCTGATGTTGACTCAGCTTCTTGCACCTGAATCACGTTTTTATAATGATTGAACCTTCCCAAGCAGCGGTGTCTCACTTGAAAAGTGGTGGGGACCTTCCAGGGCCATTACATGTAGGGACGGTCCAAATGGTTGAAAAATGGGTTCAGGACACCAAGCATAACCGCCCCCAGATTCCCCAGTTCATTTACAATTTTTTGACATTAAGCGGCACTGGGTTATACCACAAAGGGGAAGGATTTATTTTTATTTGTTGATCTGGCAGAACTTAAACCTGGCATTGGGGAGGATTCACTTTATTTTCCCATGTTGGTCTCTTTCGACTACAATTTAGCAAAAACCACCTTGATATGCTGTATCAATTCGCCAATTAACAGAAGGGAATGGGCGGAGGGGGCTTCAGGGGGTAGGTCATAACCCATCATTCATCTGCCACATGGGTGAGATCGCCTTGTGGGATGAGAAGGATGGCCGCCCTCTTTGGACCCTCCTTGGTGGGAAATAGGAACGCCTCTAGCCTAGGCGCAAGGTGCGCTCCCCCAAACTTACAATTTATATGAAAAAGTCACTATAAGAAATTCGTTGCTAATCAAGGTTAGCCCTGATTTAGGATTGTGCTCACTATTGGCATCTAGAGTTGAATTGGGGACTAGGCCTTTATTGCACCAATGGATCAGCTTTTAATGGCTTGTATAAATATTTTTGTGTAGTAAGTTCATGAGTTCATCAGGCATATAGTGTTGGTTAATTTTAGATTTGCTTTGAATAATTTAAGCATTTTTATGTATTATTTTTGGATGCCAAGTGAATGGCAAGCTTAATTATATAAATAAATCTTATGATAAATTCACCATTTGGATCAACTATTTTTTTGAAGCTGTTAACTGGATTGAAAAGAAAAAAACCACAACAAATCTCCAAATTAAATCCAATTTAGTAAATTGAGAGCTTTTTCCAAATTGTAGTAAGCAGTAAGCAAAGACAATAGATTGTGAGCATATTAGACTGCTGACTCACCAAGTTATATAACTTTTATCTTTAAATATTTTAAAAATCATAAGATCTCTCAAAGCAATAATTCTCTCCTTAATATTCCTAAAGTGAATCAATTATCACTGCAGCAGTTAGTGTAATGCAGCATTTCACAAGCTAACTTTTTGGCATTGCGTTAGTCAATCTAATGGCATCCCTAGAATTCATGATTACCATATTAAGGGTTGGCATAAATTATAATAAAAAATATTATATACCCAATTAATTATCTTGAGGTGTTTTTATATAACTAATTACAGGCGGGGTGAATATTATTCCCAGGATGTGGGCATCACTGGGGACTCAATACTGTAGCGCGCCTACTCAGCCATAAGTAAACCTTTCTCCTGTTTGGCAACATAATGAGACCATTATTATTATTGTCCCCAATACATTAAATCCTGAAGGATTTAGATTTGAGCAAAGACAGCCATATGTAGTTGGGAAAAAAGTTGGGAAACTCAGTTGAGTATGGGTTTAAGGTGACAGCTGAGCCACACAGGGTCTATTCTAATATAGGTTGAAGGTAAATCTGGGCCACTAATAATAAGGTTCCAGATGGGGTAAAGGTAATAGCTTCTGTGAACCCTAAAAAATATTGTTTTATTATGGTGAGTTTGCTATAGGTATTGGACCCAGTAAAAAGGGATCGCTTCCCACAAATTTTCAGCAATAAGAGATGGATGATAAGACTGTTATGCAAGGGTCATTAATCTTCATATAGCTGGCTTTATGCATAAGTAGAGAACTGCAAATGACGCTTTTGAAACAGTAATTCTTTTTCTTTTAAAAAGTCACGTATATATGTATTTCTAATGAAGGATGTAACAGAACATAAGTCAAGTCAGAAGTTTGTACTTTATAAATCAAAATAAGTAAAAATTAAGAAGTGAAAGTTCTGCGTCTATATTTGGCACTATGTAATAGAATACTGATATTTGACTAAGAAGTAATAGAATATAGTGAGACCTGCATTAAGTAAAATGTGCTTATAAGGACTACCTTGAGGTGCTTTAGTGTACTAAGCTTGGGTAAGATGGAAAGATATAAAAAGCGCTGACTAATATCCTAAAGAATTTTTGATCTGTTTACATAATGTCTTAGAGGATTTTGTAAGGTATAAATAGTAAAAGGAGATGGTAAGTTTGATAGCGAATATTAATGATTTTGATGACATATAATATCAGAGTAATCCTTCATGTAACAATGACTTTTATGCTTACATATTTAAGTTGCCATTAAATCTCCTATTTGAAAGATAAACATAATTTACATAGAGTCTTAGTGTAATCTTTGTGCTACAACATGCAAAGTATGAAGATTAATTATCAAGATTATAAGACTATCCAACTTTCTTGCAAGTGTTTTCACTAAAAGGTAGTATAGTACAACAACTTAACAAATACATTATTGAACTTTACAAGTAAAGAAACCTATATACATTTATAAAGATTTGTTATATTAGAAAACCAAGATGATTTTAGTATATCATATTGTGATAAAGCTAAATTCAAATTCTTTTTCCCGCAATAAAGATAATGTGGGTTTGGACCTGTATCTGGTTATTCTTCAGAAATATAATGATTGCTAATCTTAGATCTTAAATAAAACTAGCGACACATACTAAGGCATAAAGGGAATGGTACACATAGCTACTGTCTTTTAGCTAGTGACATTAGTAGATTAATCATGGTAATGGTTTTATAGCTATTAGGACAAAAGCTAAAAAATATTATATGGCTAACTTTAACTTGGCATTGAGTAGCACATAAAAAATCATAAATTCTAAAGAACATAGAAAGACTACTGCTGTTATAATCAAGAAATATTTATCAAATGATATTGTATCCTGGAAAGACATAAAATATTGGAAAAGCTTTTTGTTATACTAAGTCCACCATAATCACCATAAACTCTTTGTAAAAACCAAACATAATTTAATAAAGTATGAGATGCTATTTTACCAAAAACAACATTATTATGATGCTTAATATGAATTTGACCAATTTTGTCACTCAAGCTTAACAAAATTGCCCATAGTAGTGGAGAGCTCTTGAAATTAAGGGTATCCATAAGATGATTAAAACGTTAACATTTCATAAGAACTCAACATGAGATGTTATGCATTATAATACAACATAATATTAACCAGATAACCATCAATGTCAGGAGCTTAACCTGAATTTAAAATAACAAAAATCATTTGGAATATGCCAATGAGCTACTTGGGATAATACTAAATTTTAACTTACTTTACATTGAGACAATATGTGGCATGGTTACATCCAGAAAGATAGAAGATTACATTCTTTAGTGAGAGTAAATTATAGACATAAAGATAGCAATAATGATATGAACAAAGAAGGAAAATTATCACAATTTGATAGTGCATTGTTGGATTTTTGGTGCTGGAAGGCTCGCTTGGTGCTTAGGTTACCTAAATCAAATGATATGGGGGTTTTTACCACCAATATAAATAAATTGAATAAATGTATAAAACTTTGAAAAGAGGTGATTTTTATTGTTTTTTATTAAGACCTTAGAGGGTAAGAAATGAACCCCCATAATATGTTGATAGTTGATAATTAAGGTATCAAGACTCAAGGATCAGATTGCTTGGTACATTCCAAATTAGGAAATATGGCAAGTGGGCCTATCGGAGGGTTTCAAACTTGCCTTAGGTTAGGAAGCAGCTGAGAGGGGCTGACGATAAAGATTTTGGAACTGTGAGGTAAGGCTTTCATCAGATTTACCCAATCACTGGGCGGGAAAAGATTTGCACCTGATTGGACCCCTCTGACCCTATAAAAGGGGCTGGTCACCGCGGTGTGACCTGGACCAAGTTAATAGGGGTCAGGGGAGAAGCCTCTGATGGTCGCATGGGATTTGGCTGCGAGCTCAGGGGTGACCTGACCCCCAAACTCATAGGGTTTCGCCGCGTTTTAGTAATAAACTTAGAGCCCAGATTCGCTGGGTTCCACCAAGAGTCAGCCAGGGTCTATTGGCTGGCAAAATCATCATTATAATTAAAATTGATGTTAGTATTATTGGAAGTTGATAAATGTCTAATATTTCTCCGTTTTCCCCCATTTGCCCCTCAACATTCTTACTGTGCAGCCTAGAGGGCAAAGGTCTGACATGCATCTTGCAACAGAAAATTTGATATTAGAAGTTAACTGCAATCAAAGCAAAAACCAAATAACTTTTTACTAACTTGAAGCATTGCTATGCTTACAGAGGTACATCTTTAAAAACAAATGTACATGATGTTATATCAAATAACATTTAAAAGACTGGAAAGTCGCTAAATATGAATAAATACACACAAAAAAGGCAAAAATAATTACTATCAACTGTCAATCAGTAAACAAGATATAGTAGTAAAAGATGATAAAGGAAAGCCTATTAATGATGAGAACCATTTATATAGAGTTGTTCAAGATTCTTACTTTTGCTATAAAAGAGAGTAGTAAAGACTTTTTTTAAAATCTGCTAGCCAGATTAATTAAAGGCTCAAATCAAATAGCTTATAAGTGGTGAAGAAGATTCTAAGTTGAGGAACAGCTACCAAAAACTTCAGTAAAAGCCATCAATCATTGAACTAACTACCCATCAATTACTTAACTGTCTATGCATCAGCGCCACATATAACGCTTAAAATTAAGCTATCAAACCTATATGACCAAAGGATGAATCTGTTTGTTTAGTTAAGAAGAAAAGAATGTTCACCAAGTTTTATAAATTGCTTTTTTAATTATAAAACATGTATACATTCCATAAAACTTATATTTTTGTAGTAAAATTCATTATAATTATGGATGGCACAATTGCTAAGTCATCCCTTATTGTAGAACCTAATATTGTGTGACACCCTACTATAAACTTTTTAAAACCTATATTACTCTGATACAGACAGTATTAAGCTTTTAATGAGAATAGAAGTTTTTCATATTACAAAGTATCCTTTTTAACCATGATGTTTTACAGAATAAGACCATACATTGTTTTCGCAACAACTAACCCAAGATGATCATGTACTTATATAAATTAATCTCATAGTGACAAGTAAGTATTTTCATGAAGCCACCATCATCTATACAGAGCTATGTAATGCAACGCCTCCTTTATTCAGGACGTACTATAAACTTGATTAATAAATATGAAAATTAATAGTGATTATAAAGGCCACAAGAAAAAAAAATTCAATATAAAATTATTTTTATAAAACTTTTAGAAAATGAGAAGTAAAAAAATGTTTTTATGTTAAATTTTTATATAACGATGAGTTTTGCTTATCATTACATAGTCATATCACATGCCACATTTGCAGTAAGAAAGGGCAATCATTGCTATTTGTCTATACAAACGGCTTTCCTGGCTTTACAAAGACAGAGTTTTTTAGGCTTGGCATGAGTTATGTATAGTATAAATAGTAAGCTTTATATACTGTAACTCTGCTATACTATATCAATTATTTGAACATAAATAATAGTATAGTAAAGATTTTTCAAGATGAACTATCAGCTGATTCTTTTCATCATACAATCTTTTAATATGTAAAGTAGTTACAACTCTGTATTATAATTAAAGAAGCATTAGAGAAAACACAAAATAATGTTTTAAAGACCAATGTGATACTGATGATTTATCTAAAAGATTATATGCGCCAATGCTATACACTAATATGAGGGCTGTATGATAAGTGCCCATGTTTTAATAAGTGGCGCACTCAGTATTCAAACATGGGTACTTATCATATAGTCCTCATATTCGTCATTGAACAGAGTAATCTTTCAATTAAAATTTAAGTCATAGAAGGATCTCTATCATGAATTATATTATAGATTTGTTTCAAAACTCTAGTAAAGACATACTTAGTAAAATATCAATTCTCTAATATATATTGTACTTTTACTCTCACAAAAATTCCCAATTTAAGCAAAAAGAAGTACCACAAGAAATCTCCAATGAAAACAAAATGCTTTAAAAATCAGTACATAGTTTGTCTGACTGATAGAAAAACTGGATTTTCGCGTCAATAAATTTTCAAATATATGAAAATGGAACTTATGGATATAAAAAACTTTTTAGGGAATCCATATTTTTTAGCAGTTGACTAATGTAGAAACTTATGAATAAAAGTTCCACCAATATAGAAATGGCTTTTAGGTCAGACTAAGTTTCAGAAGTAGATTATATGCATGGGAAATATAATAATCATATCTTTAGTAATTTTTCACTTTTTAGAAAAGCTTGTACTGCAGATAAAAATTTCATAGTTATTTATTAACATTATAATTTTGATTACTTAAAATATACTTTGAAAATAATTATGTCCTAAACTTTCTTTTTATAAAGAAAAGTGACCAAAAACCCTAAAAATGTAAAGCTTATACCATATTTTCAAAACCCACACTTGTCTCTTAAGAAGATATTTAATTGTCTAGAATACCAAGATGATCTGTTTTTGTATTTTCTCCTTCATTATATGCTTTTTAACTTATATTTTGTCAATTTATTTTGTCAAACCAAAGCCGCACTTGGGACAAACATCAATTTTGTTACTAATTTTTTCTGTATAATTTTAATCTTAAAGACTTATGTTCTAGAAATTCTGAAACTACTTCATTTTATTTCTAAAAACTTAACGCATAAAAATGGTTTTCATACTTTTTGTCATTTTATTTTCATTTTTGTATTAATTTAACTTCAATGTTAAGAGAAGGGATTCTCTTAATGGTTCTGTACCACAGTTGTTTGTCATTTAATTTTCTCAAATCTGAATACATTAGATATATGGGATTGTTACTGTCACTATCCAAATTAGCCATCTTATGCTCCTGACGCTAGTATTGACGCCACCATATAAGATGTTTCTACTAACCTAACGTTTTATCTTTGTTCCCTTTTTGTCTATGAATTCTGGCTATAATGAGGCTTTAAAGATCTTTTTTTAGCACTAGTGGTGCCCAACCCAAAAGAAAGAGCCGCCACGCATCTTTATTTGCAAATGGGCCAATTAAAAAGGGATTATCATAAATTAAAATAAATTGCTAATATAGCACCTAGATTATCAGCCAAGCAAGCCATATCATAAGGTGAGGAAGCTTTGGGGAAACCTTTGTCTGGCACCCGCTTTAGCTGGTGGACCATGGTGGACAACATCGGGGTAGGGGCATCAGCGACATGAAGCATAATTAGGTATAGTTGTGGGAGACTTTAAAGATCTTTTTGTTCCATAATTAGTGCAGTTATTTTCTCATCTTCTGTGCCTTAGACAATATATAATTAAAGTTAATAAATTTCAATGAGCTGTTATTACTGAAAACTTTTTAAAACACAAAAAGAGTAATTATAAGATTATGAAGAATAACTTTAGCTTGTTGTTATGTCTTAATGTTTTCTTCTTTTTTACAAATATTTTTTGTCTGTATTTTAGGTTTAATAAAGTCTCTAATGGCTAAAGGGTGGTTAGCCAGGAAGATAAAACTGCTTCCACCCTAGTGCAAGTTTTGTGTTTAAAACCTGTATTTGATAGAAAAATTCTTGGTGTGGTATATTTGTCCAAAGGTTGGCTCACCTCAAATATTTAGAAAGTCTCTAAAGGCTATATTTATTTTCTTAGTAGCGACACTTACTTAACAACTTTTTCCCTTGACTTATACCAAAATTCTTAAAATTTTGATTTATGCTTGTGCTACCTCATTGACTTGTACTTCAGATAATATATGAAAAAATTAAGATATGAGTCTTTTAGTCTTTTAACAATGGCGAGAAAAAATTGCTTAAATACAAGAACTGAACTTTATGGACTAATGTAACATGATTTTAGGTCTATAAACCCTGATAAATTATTGCTGGACTAACATATTTATTATAAAAGTTCTAGGTTGACTCATCTAAATATAAATTTTTTATATCAACCAGAGTCTTACTTTGTTTTTTTACTATAGACCCCATGGCCAATACCTAACACTGATTAGACTAGTAAGCCTGTACTTTCAATTGTAAAGCTGTTAACTTAATTTTCAAATGGCTTTTAAATCATAAGCCCCATGAAAAATATAATAAAGTTGAATTTATTCACAATTAAGCTATGTCATTGTTTTAATGATAATTTGACTTTAATACTAGAATACCCAGGATTAAGCTTCTATCACTCATTTTTAGTATGTGTTTTTTCTTAACCTTCACCTTTAGTATATCTCAACTATATAAAAAAGAATGAAATGCTAACTACCAGAAAACCTCAGGACCTCTTAGTATTGTGTCAAAAACAATAAACCTATAATAAAAAGGTTCACCTTATAATAACAAAGCTTCATATGGTTTGTAAGAAATTGGCATGACCAAACAATAAGCCTACATACTTGATTGATAATGCCAGTGTGCCACTCACTATCTGAATTAGTGATCTAATTATTTTGCATGAACAACAAATTCTGGTTATTCATCAATGCTTCTAATCTGTTAAATCATAATTTTAATATATTTTCAAATATATATAAAACTTTCAATATAATATGATAACCACTATTTTCTTTTCACTCAGTGTAACTTTTGAAGCACATTTTTTAGAAGTAATCTAAAAAAACTCCAACTTCGCCCTTCGCCTACTAGTTCCCCTGATGACCTCAGATCCTCCTCTGGCTTCTCCAGGATGGGCAGCGGTAAAACACCCACTAGCGTTTTCTGTCCAGCAGGAAAACATGCTCAGACTGCATTTTCCAGTCCTCCAAAATCCTTGGGCCTGTTCATTCCGCCCAAGATATTGATGTACACCTTATTTTACTCAGGTGGTGCCTTTTAGCCCCCTGGTGCTCCCTCAGAGCAGCATGCGTTTTGGCCTTAGGGTCAATTATGGGAAGTCATTCACATATAATGACAAACAAATCATCAAATTAGCCAAGGTGGTAATAGACCCCCCAGATTCATCATCTTCCACCCCTACAAGGGGTATTTTGACCTTGTCATTACCTGTGAAGCCAATGTCATCAATACAGCAACCGTGCCCCTGGTGTTCCAGGGCACCCCTCTCCCCGCCACTTGTACTTAGGTTCCCGCAGACACCACTAAGGTGGTTCAATTCGCAGGGTTACCTTCCATTCTCCCCCTACAGTGCTTAATCTGGAGCTGATGGCTGGTTTGGCCACCTACAGCTCTGTTAACATCCTTCAGTTTGTGGTTTAAATAGAGCCACACGTTTTGCAGGACCTCAGGAATTTGCCACAATACGCCCAATTTCAATAAAATGTCACAGTTGATCCCTCCATGTTTTTCTCCCGTCTGCCTCTGAACATCCATTATAGCCTGTTTTAAGGGCAGTTGGCAATCTGTCCACCTGTTTTGAGTTAACTAACTTGATAAGCAAATGCCCATCCTTAGCCACTTACGCCAGATCTGAGCCCACATCTGCTGGTGCCTGACCCTCCGCCTGTCCACCTGCAGCATTTCTGTGTGGTATATCATCCTGCCTGACCCTCCACCAAAGCTTTGCTACAACGGTTCTAGTAGCAGGCAATCCAACCCCTCCTAAATTCACACTCACAATGATTTCAGCCAATCAGGAAGTGGCTTGGACAAATGTTCAATCACATTTTCCCTCCTATCTATCAGCTGGACCCCAAAAAATTTTTCTGAAGTTCTGATCCAGTATAATCAGAATAAATGGGCCTTATTGGATGAGGTTTCTAAATTGGGAAACTCATTGACTTAACTGCATTCACCAATAGAATGTTTTTTACAAACAGATTATGATGACTAGTTTCCCCGTCAGCATTATATCCCTCAAATGAATGCACCGCTGTTCCACTATGATCATCAGCTCAATGTCAAAGCAGCTGCCTCTCCCAACTGATGCCTTTTACAAAAAGCTGTCGCCAAGTCAGTGGCTATGCTGGCCGCTAGTGTGCCCCCTGTTGCCCCAGATACACTTATCACAGCAGGGAAGTGTGATTTCATTAGATTCCATAAAAACGCCCACAAATAAATCCTGAAAGTCGTAGCATTAGCAAAATACCCCAAAACTAAGGTCACCCACACCAACTTCGCCACTTTCATCAAGCTAACTTATGCACGCCTCCAGGTTAAACAAGATCTGGAAATCTATATAAACTCCTTTGCGGCAGTGCATGGTGACTGGCCTGACCCTGCCCTAGGGGATATTGAGACCCACACTGCTGATTCTCCCACTCCCTTACTTTCCACCTGGGCCTGCACTTTGCTCAACAATGATGATGCTGAGGAAATCCCCCCTGACCCCTCTCCCCCTTCGCCATGGTTGTCTAATGGTTCGCCATTGACAGCCTTGTTGATCTGGTTTCATTAGTTTTGGCGCTGTTTTGCTCATTTGAGCGTTTTGGCCTGTTTCATTTCAATATTGCTAATATTTTTGGTCATGTTGGTCTCCTGGTCAGCTTACCTCAAATAAAAAGATATAATCTGGTATGTAAAATATAATTAAAACACTTTAGCTTCACTTATAGTATATCACTTTATGACATTTATTATATTAGACTTAATGATTTCAAAAACTATAAGATTCTATGGCCTATTTAAATTAATATCTAAAAAAACTATATTAGTATATTAAGAAGTGATATTGACTATATAGGCACTCGTTAATATGTAGTTTTACCAATTTGGGCAAAACTTCTACTTTACTTTTTAGAAAAATAAGTTATTTATAGAGCAATGATATAAAAGCACTGTTTTCAAATATGCTTACAGGTAACTTTTATTATAAATATGATAATTTTCTAATGAAATGAATGTGATGATAAAGATAAAACTTTTTTTCTCGTTGCAAACACTTTTGCAACCCATTCAATTCAAGACTTAATCTAGTTTGATAATCTCATAGAGGGATTAGTCTGTGCCCATGTCTGGGAGCAGTTGGGCAAGCAAAGCAAGAGGAGCAGGTGGAAGGCCCGCGGCCTCTAACGTGCAAAAACGCCCCAGAGAAACTGGCGGAATAGAAAAAAATTTAAAAAAACCAGCGGTCACAATTTCCCCAGAGATACTCGCGTGGCAAGCACGATGCAACCAGTACATCAATACGCCATATTCCCAGCCACTTTCATCGGTGGAATTCGGAGTCCGTGTGTATCTGGACATCCAAAACACGGCCCTGTGTGAAAATTTTGTGAAGATGTACACAAAGTTTTCCCAACCGCGGTGTACGTTGCACCTCACTCCATGTTGTGTGGTTGGCTGGACCTAGGTTTTGAAAGCAAAATAGCAGCAGACAAGGCTGCAGCGGTGCGCGTAGTGGTCGACCTCCCTGAAGGGCAACGGGTCATCGAAACTAAATGCACCAGATGGACAAAATTGAACCAAATTTTCCTCACGTTTGACTTTTTGCCTACTACGGTAAAACGTGACATTTTGGAGCAACACCTGAAAGATGGTCTCGCCATATATGGCAAAATACAATCTTTTGAAATGCAACGTTTCACGCTGATGCCACACCTGTGCACCGGCAAAGCCATCACAGTTCTGACCCCAACTGAGGAGATCGCGAAGGACCTAACCCAGATCCCGCACTCCACCTTTATTGACATCACAGGGCACACCACCCACCCATTCCGGGTAACCGTGGACAGCGCGCCCCCCATTTGCACCCACTGTGACGCGTTTGGCCATAAGGCACACGCGTGCCCCATTAAAGAGGGCGTTACATTCCAAGAGCACCCCTCAGCAGCCATGGCCAGCGGAGAGGCGCACTATGAACCAACCGCAAGCACCAAAGAGGCTTTCCCGTGGGGAGCACAAGGCTGCTACCTATTGGTAAAGCCCATCTCCTCACAGGAGCGGAAGAAGGCCAAGCAGGCCCATAGGACTGTGGCCAAGGAAGCAGCCAAGGTCACCACCACCATCCCACACTCACAATGCCAGGAGGACATGGAGACCTTCGCGGCAGAAGCAACTCGGGAATCCATCACCCAATCAGATTGGGAGGCCCAAGCTGAATGGGCCACTCAATCTGAGGATCCGATGGGAGATTCGATCTCACCCAATCGCTGCACCCAAGCCCCGGTTGAAACTGACTTGGAACCTATCCCAACTGAAAAAAAATTTTTTGCCTCACTCGACGGTGCACCGAACTTATCCGCACCGCAAAAAATTCGTCCGACGTCGGGAAAACAAAAAGTGAAGGCCAAAGCCAACGCGACTCTTTCTGCAAAAATTAACAAAAACCCCGATAGCGTTGCTGCTAATACCCGCGCTGCTGTGAAAGCCTGTGGGGACCTGAAGAGGCTGGTGGGCCAGGGGGCCCACCCCTCACACCTAAGGTGCGATGGGGGAAACCTTCACTCTAGGGACGCTGAATATCGCCGGACTCAAGGCCTCCCCATCCTGGGCTAGGAAACTGAGTTTTTTACAAAATAATTTACCCGTGGATATCCTGGCCATCCAGGAAACCCACTGTCCACGAGGTTCCGAGGATGCTTGGAAAACAATGCTCCTACCATCCCTATCCTTTTGGTTGAAGCACTGTGGGG
Organism: Massospora cicadina; assembly: GCA_022478985.1. NCBI lineage: Eukaryota > Fungi > Entomophthoromycota > Entomophthoromycetes > Entomophthorales > Entomophthoraceae > Massospora > Massospora cicadina. The sequence continues at coordinate 62,016 of JAKSZP010001536.1, forward strand.
TGCTAATTTGGAAAAACAATTTTTTCAAATTTACATCTTCAGAAACATTCCTAAATGACCGAAGGCTCGTCGTAACCTTCTCTTGGGCTGATGTTGCACACACAATTGTCAACATTTATGCCCCAAACGGTGCACAAGAGCGTCGGGAATTTTTCTTGTTGGTCAAATCCCTCCTGCTACCCCCGATTCTTTCCTAATCGGTGACATGAACTGTTGGCTAACCTCACCAACGGACCGGTGGCCGCCCTCACCCCACGCCCCACAGGGTCACGTAGAACTATGTGTTCTAAAAGCCACCCTTGGGTTAATGGATGTGCTGCCGCAACATGCCCCACTGCTCAAAAACATGACGCGACCCCACATCCACAACGGCCAATTAAGGTCCATGACCCACATTGACCTTATTCTAGTGCCGGCGAAATTCCAACCCCACATCTCCCACTTCAAAACCACGAAAATGGAATTCTCTGACCACTGACTGGTCTTGATAACATACCACTTACCCATCACAGTTGCAAAGGCCCCACATTGGTGCAAAATCCGCCCCCCAGAGCTTGCGTCGCCAGGATTTTCCACATGGGTGGAAGAGGCAACTTTGGCAAAATCGTTTGTTGCACTGTTTTGCGTGGACCACATTTCCACATGGGCAACTTTCAAAAAAGACACCATCCGCCACTATCGCCATCTCTCATCCAGACGCTCATGAGCCACATCGGCAGTTATATCGCACGTGCTGGCGGAATTGGCCCACTTGGAGTCCAACATTCCAGCCTCAGGATATAGCCCTGCATGGGGCCAGAAGTGGGCAGAGGCAGCAGCACACCTCAACGCACTTGAAAGGCAACACAAACATCAGGTTTGTGTCCAATACAGGGCCACATGCATCACTAAAAGTGACAAGTGCACTGCATACTTCTTCAAAAAAAATTTTGCACCACGCCAGAGCATGGCCTGCACACAGGTGCGAAGATCGGATAATTCTATCGTGGACACACTGGCCGAAGTGGCAATCGAAATGCAAAGATATTACTCTGAGTTATACTGAGCCGAACCAATTCAGCTGGCCGAAATGGCAGAATTTCTCGACAGAGCTCATATCTGCACCGTTTTCTGATACCCAGAAATAATGAATTTAATTACTCCGAATGAATTATGGACTACCATTCGTGGTGCGCCAAACTGAAAATGCCCAGGCCAAGATGGCATTCCATATGAGTTCTACAAAAAATATTTTAAATACATATCCCCATTACTGCTAGCCTCACTCAACCAAAGCCTGTTGGAAACGCACCTCCTACCAGGAGGACATGAGGCTTTTACAGTCACACTCTTCAAGAAAGGGGACAGGCTAGACTTAGCCAACTGGCGCCCCATTTCTCTAACAAACACAGACACCAAAATTTTGACAAAAATCATGGCTAACCGTTTAGGGACTGTAGCATCTGCCACCATCTCTCCAGAACAATTCGGTTTCATCCCCAGAAGGTCAATTTGGGATAACGTGCACTCTGTGGCTAATGTGTGTCAATCCACAGCCTCTGGGGCACTTGTATTCTTGGATCAACAAAAGGCCTATGATAGAGTAAACTGGGAATACCTTAGGGCCTGCCTCCAACAATTCCGCCTACCTCCCCGCTTCATTAACTGGGTGATGCTGCTCACGGAATCTGCAACAATGGCTGTGCGCGGCCCAGGTTTCCTAACGGATGTAGTCCATCCTCAAAGGGGCCTGCGACAAGGGGACCCACTGAGCCCACTCTTATACAACTTCAGCCTTGACCCACTACTGCGAAATGTGAATGCCCAACTCACTGGGGTCCATGTGCCAGGCCAAACCCCAGTCAAGATGATGGCATTTGCAGATGATTGCGTGGTGGGGGTGTCTAATAATAAAGATGCACGCGCGCTTGAAGCCCTCATCCAGGAATATTCCCGGGTAAGCAACGCGGCACTGAACACCTCCAAAACCGAAATCATCCTCCTTGGTCGGTTTCAGAACTGCTGGGCCCCAGCAAGTAGTTCCCAACCCAGCCCAGCTGCTCGCCCAAGTCCACGCCTTATAAACTCAAAACACACCGCTTCACTGGTGCTCCCCTTTGTGCCGCGACCTACCATAGGACCGGTACGCCATCTGGGCGTGTGGTTGGAGGCAGGAGGATACGTGTCAGCAGTATGGAGTGCCATATACTGGACAACGTGACGAAGCGAATCGCCTCTCTCAGAGCCCACCCTACTACCCTCACTGGCAGGGTTGTTCTTGCCAACTCTATGCTCCTATCCAAAGTCTGGTTTGGAGCCCACGCCATCCCCTTCTCCCCAAGCTTCTTCAAATCCCTGTATGCTTTGCTACAAGGTTGGATTTGGTCAGGCCGCCCTCCACCAGTACGGCTAGAGGCCATGTTTGGCCCTCATCATCATGGTGGCATGGGCCTACTTGACTTCAAAGCCCATGCCGCCAAGATCCTAGGCACCTGGATTGCGGCCGTCACTGCTCCTACACTCCCATCCCAACACTGGTCCCGCGCAGCCCGCTCCAACTTCTCCCGAGCCTTGGGCCTCAACAAACCCATCAAACCCCCACTCCCTGATGAAATACCTGGCATCACACACATCAGCCACAGGTCCTCACGGGACAAAAACCCACTACAAACGAATCCTACTCTCCATGCGAAGCGCAGAGTGGAGAATTCGTATTAGTGGACATACAACCCAAAGAGGCCGCCCCTCTCCTCAGTTCACACAAGAGGTACAGGGGCTACCCATCTGTGATAACGTGATCCCCATTCGACCCCAAGTCCTATCCAGGGTGGACTACCTGGACATGATGGACATCCCTTATTCCACTGAGACCCAAAAGACTATCTGGAAATATGCACACCATCCTCTGTTGCAGCCTCAAGTCCGTTCCCACGTGTGGCGCTGCCTGAGGCGGGTGTATCGTACAGCTGAGCGCTCTAATGCTTTACACTCATCCTGTGTCGTGTGTAGCCAGTATGGAACGCTGTTTCACCGCCTGGAGAAGTGTCCCACCTCTAAAGTAATATGGCGCGAAGTCCAACGTCTGCTAGGCCAGGATCAAACACATCCCTTCAGTCTGTCAAGAGATATGTTTGCTTCATCAATGGCCTCCCCCTCCCACCCTCCCTTCGTGCTCTGGTGGTTGCAATCGCCATGTGGACTATCCACACGATTGTCTTGGATGCCATCGCCAGATCCATCCCCACCCTCCCTGAAGCTGTCCACAGATTCAGGTCTCATTTGGTGGATCACTTTCAAGCGTGGATGTTTGGATATCTTCCACCACGTCGCTGGCAGCTGGTCTCCTCCTGGTTCCCAGTCTGGTTCATCAAATCAGACCCCTTCCTCCACACGTGCTCAATAGTGGCTACGCCCCTACACACGTTCCCTCCCCCTCCCCATAAGTGGCGTTCCCGCTGGCAACAAGAGATAGCATCGCTTCTCTGGGGTGCCTCACCTGGTACTGAGTTTTGTCTCGTCTGAGTCATATTCGGAAGTGTCCGTCCCATGGTCAGCCTTCCCCGCAATAAATTTAAATGTGATGATAAAGATGCGTGGTGGCTTCCCCTTTTAGGTTGGGCACCACTAATGCTAAAAAATGAATGTGATGTTAAAACAAACACTTAATTTGATTGAGGCTACTTTCCTAAGGAACATAAAAGATGAGTGAAAGCAACAGTGAAGTCTCTTAAATTTTATATAAACATATAATTAGTTTATTAGGAGGTAAAAAGTAAGAAACTTTCTTTGCTTGTATTTATGCTTTATAAAGATAGGTAATTTTAATCTGAGACACTAGATTATAAAAGATAAACTAAATTTCTTTCTTATATGATGAAAATAATAACTCTAATACTATGGCAAAGTATTTAAGAATCACAACAGAGAATTAAATTAACCTATGCTTGGTCTTTAAGATTACAGGTGCTGACAGTTATTTGATTAGTATTTTTGCTATATCACAGTTCATAAAAAGATACATAAGCGATACCCTCTATTTTGCCTCAATCACTTATTTAATCTAATCTAGAAATTTTTTAATAAAAAGATTTATGCTCAACCAAATTTTTTGCCCACGCTGCTCCAAGCCTATTTCAATGCAACTGACGCCTGCTGGCCCTGCGTGGGGCAGCAATGCACAGCTTCCTGGTGTTTATTGGCCACCAAAAAACGTGCCCAGTATGGCCCAGCTAGACGCTGAATAAACATAATCACTATGTCTCACCCATGGACCTAGCCCAACACCTTGAGCGCACCCAGGCATTACTTTAAAGCCCTCTTGTGCTCCCTTAGAGCAACCTGCATTTTGGCCTTTTGGTAGAGTATGGCAACTTCTTCCCCTGTGTGAGCGCGGCCATTATCAAGATATCCACTGCGGTTTATAAGACTGCCATATTTTAGCTTTGTGCCCCTAAAAGGGGTACTTTGATATTGTCCTCTCTTGTGAAGCCCACCCATGGCAAGCAGCACAGCTTCCTATAATGTATAAAAGCACACCCATACCAGCCATCCAAAATTGTCTGCCAGATGGGGTCACAGTGGTGTCCAGATTGTCAGCTTGCCCTTCTATCTCTCCACTGAACGCCTTCTCTATGAACTCACAGAGGGTTTGGCTATCTACGGCACTGACCCTATGCTGCAGTTGTGTTTCAAATAGTGCCAATCATCTTGTGGGACCTCAAGCATTTGAAACAATACACCCCTTTTATTGTGACACCCACCTAGTGATACTCCGCTCTTGATCAGATCCACCCCTGATCATCCCTTCTGGTCGCACATAAAAATGGCTATACCATCTGTCCCTTATGTTTTGAGCTTAACCATTTTGGAGCACAAGTGCCCAGAAATTTCCGCTGTAGCTGCTTCCACCACTTCTCCCCTTGGTATCACCTCTGCTACTACCTTGCCAACTTTAATTTATATGAGGATCAATCCTACCTCTCCCACTCTAACTGCAGGGGGCACTTCTCCCACAGCTCTGCACAAACAGAGTTTGACATCTCAAACTAACCCTGAGCTGTTGCTCAAGTGCCATTGGAGCTGCCATGGTCTATTGTGTCTGGCCAATCAGCTCCTGACACCCAAACAACACCAATTGCTGGCCCAGCTTTTGGAGAATTGAATCAATATGAGAAACTCAAATGTATCAATGATGAAGAACAGCCATACAGAATCAAACCAGACTTTGTCTGTGTTACAAAAAACATATTCCATCAATTTGACCTCTGCCACTTTTAATGTCCTCCAAATGGCTGTCCATTTATAAAAGTACACAAAAAGGCACTAAAGCAGCAGCTGTTCCCCAACTCCTTCCTCTTCTAAGCCATTCATGAAGCGATGGGGCTACTTTGCAAGGTATTACCCAACCTGAATTTCCCAAGATTTCCCTGATGATGTTAAATTTGATATTGAAGTTATTGAATCTACACCAGGCCTCACGTGTTTTGATGTGGTGTGAGCTTCACTTTTGATCCCAACTACCCTTAAACTTACCAGCACATCAAATAATCTACTTGTGTTCCCAAGATCATTACTTTTACTGAGCACCAGCTTGCTCAATATTTCAATGCATTGCACACAGTTGGCCTCGTTGATGGGATTATTCTTCACCTCTATCTCCTTTGGCCCCACACCACTGATGCTTCAACCTACATTTCGCCTGCCTTTGCCCACCATCTGAAGAAACTGGTGCTGGACAAAAAATCCCTGACACCTTTTCACTTTCTAATATGGATGCTTATGATCAACGCCAAGGCACCATGTCAGTGATTGATAATTATGATTATAACCCTTTTGTTTGACATATTGCAAATAAAGATGCGCTGACATCATATCTCCTTGGGTTGGGCCACACTAGTATTTAAAAAGAAAATAGAAATCTGTGATACATGGATTTACATTTACTATGTGCTTTAATTCTTCTCTTAGAATTGGTTATATATTTATTACAAATATTGTCAAAAATGTTCTTTAATAACCCTGGTCATTACTAGTAAGTCTTGAGCTGTAGAAAAATGTTACTAGATCATTTTGTGTCTTCCTTGCTCCAATAAACAAGCGCTCTTTTTGTTTTTAAAAGAGATTATATGGGCAAAGTGGTGCAAAAAATGTGCTTTAACTTTATCTAAATAATTTTGCTTTTCTGCTACAAAATACCACAGCTTAAGACACACAGATACTTTATACTTTAGTTTATATTGTTGATCACATGACAATCTCTCTTAGATAGATTATTTTTCTAGTTTAGCCACAAAAGATTTTTAACCAAAGGAAACATAAATTGCTTTTAACTAGTATCTATTTTTTTCTTTGAGTTTCTGGCCTCATCGGTGCTAGTTGTACAGCGGGAAAGGTCAATAGTTGAAAAGATAAGAAAACAACAACCAGAAGGGCTCAAAACTTTTGTCACAGATCACAGACGCGCTCTACCATAGTATAGGCGCTAAATTTTCTCTTTGATGAGTTTAACATAAGACATTAAAGATTGACATGTATCCAAAAGATCAGGATAATTGCACCTTTAATTTTTACGGATTAGTCTTGGATATTAATTTCTTTTGGCTATTGAATGTGCACCTTCTATATAGCAAACTTGATTTTTATAAGTAGATTACAATTTTTAGTTTATCTAATATTTATGCAAATCTTTATAAAACATCACAACTAATTTAACAAAGTGTTTAAAACTAGTCGCTGTTATTATCAAATTCACAAAATTGCAACTTGTAAAAATAACAAGTCATTATTAAGACTTGTGACTTAAGTGAGAAGACTGTCAATATGACCATCTGGAACTAAAGAATTAAAATATAAAAACACCTAGCCTGCTCAAAAGTAGCACAATTATTTCAAGTTATGGTTGGGTAATACTAAAGAATTTGTAATTCTAATCTAAAATGACATAAACTCTTCAGAAATTATAATAAATGCAAGTTTCAGTTAACATGATCTTTATTGGAAAATTACAAGTATGATATTGTAATAAGAGTGTTATGAGTTTTAATATAGATAAAACCAGCCAAAAACCCTGGTTGATTATTGGTGAAACCCCACAAATAGGGGAAAACTATTGTCCTCAACAATCAGCTGAATAGCTCTATGGCTAGTAGAAGGATTATGCCAAACCTGCGGCAAGATTGGGGGAGTTCTTCCAATGATCCAGCACATCCCCTTTATAAATTAGTTCAGCCACCTACGCCGCAACCACCCTCTTTTCATAGCCTCAGAGAGAGTCTCACAAGGTGCTAACATTTCCCTTCCAATGATTGGGTCAAATATATTAAATCCTTGCCTCACGGATTTTCCTGCCTGCTATCAACCCTCCATTATCTGTTCTGTCAAAGCAAGGTGAGCCTTGAGAGCTCCAGTAGGCCAAAACCTATATTCCTCAATTTGGCTATTTCTAGCCTAATCTGAATTTTGTTCCTGACTCACTTTGAGCCTCAATATGTTTTATTACTAAGCATTGAGATATTAAGAGGGGTTTCTTAATGACCCCTGGTAGCTATTAAAAAGACTTATAAAATCCAACCTTTTGATATAATTAAAATTTATAATTTAATATAAGTGTTAGAAAAACCCCTGAAATTTTTATCCCAGAAGTTGAGAGTATACTTTTTTTTTAGTACTAGATGGTAAGTTGAGAGTATACTTCTTCTGCGAAATTATTGTTGAAATCAGGAGCTAAAAATCACCAGCGAAAATTCAAACTGCCCTGATTTCAACAAACTTGTTACAAAAATCAAATCTAAAAAATATCACTGACTCCATATTTTATTGATTACTAAAAAGCTTTATCAATTGATCTTGATTAACAAATGCAGTGTTGACTTTTTTGGGGTGATCCTTTTGTAATGTAATGACAAAATAGTGAAACAATCTATTATATGTCATTGTAGAGCGTATGATTGCTTTAATAGTATTAACTTATGTAAAAGGACGTACATTTCTTTTCATCTATTATGCATATAAAATTCCAAATTTATTCAATGGAGTTTAGTATAAAGCAGTGACAAAAACGCTTTTTTAAATTGGGTAAGGAATTTGTGCAAGCCACAAAGGGCGCCTGATTAAAAAAGTGTCAAGATTATAGGCTTATACTGGATAAAATTATTAGCCTAGATAGAACGCTAATAAGGTATGTTTTACCCAATCTTGATTGCTTTTATTTCTGAGAAGATAGATAATATCTATAGCCATAATTGATGTAAATAACTTTAAGAGATGATAAAGATTGCTAAAATTAAAAGCAACTAGTAATCCTTACGTTATGGTACAGCAGCGGTATATAAAATTGTTACTATATTTTATCTTAACACGGCATTTTAGGTGGGGTTACTGTAATTAGTGTCCACAGGGATATTAACCTTAATAGTAAGAATGACTTTAATTTTATATTTTTTGCAGCTATAAGTTATGGCATACAAAAAGTACTCTACTGTTGTTATCAGTGCAAATTAATAAACCTAACCACAAAAATGTATGGGCTTCCATAAAAAACCACTTTAATTGCCATTAAGTCTTATTAAGAGTCATAATGCTAATAAAGTTTATGTTAAAAAGTAATTTAAACAGTTCCATTAATTAGCTTTTATAAAAGGTCAAAATTTCAACAGTATGCAAGCTAGGCGCTAGATTACATTATGCAACATGATTCTCTATGTTTCTGCAGTCTCAGGGTTCCTAAAGCATTTTTTGCGCTGATTCCAGATCTACAATCCGTTTCTCTCAAACAAATACAATTTTTTATTAATCAAATAACCCATCTTTATATTTAAAAGTAAGTTATACAAGGGGAAATTTTATTGTAGTGGAGGGCAAGTTTATTTTGGTAAGAGAGATTAGTTATCTACACTTGTTACACCAGCTGGCTGTTAGGCGGGAAACAGTAGTTCATTGTTTACATGCTAAAGTGCTATGAGGTTATATTTTTACTGCCATATATAGTTTGTAAACTTTCTAAAAATGAGTTCCCAGGAGTGTTTGAATAACCCATTATGTTCTGTTATATTTGTGGTAGCTACATAACTGGTAAGAAAAGACAGGACATTAATAGTTTTGTGAGAAAAGTGTAATACGCATACTTCAGCATAAGGCTTAATTATTAAGACAAAAGCTGGGTACTTACAAGGTATGTCATAAAGTGTTGAGGGACTGAGACAGTGGAAAAATGGTGCAAAAAATCAATGACTTTTGTAATCCCTATGGATTGGAGGGAGCCACAAAATTGTTTTAATTATTACTACTTTTGTATGGTAATATTCAAGGACATAATGCAAAAAGTAAGAAGGACATACAATATCAAAACATTTTTTTGGCCTTACAACCAGTTGTGCATTGTAATTCTTTCCCTATACCAGTTCCACATCCCATTCTTGAAGATGTGCCACTGGCGGGCAACTTATAAAATGAAAGCAATAATGCTTATGATTATAACCCAGAAGAAGATTCCGCAATAAAGTTTATTCAGTCAAAATGAAAAAAATGATATTTCTTATGACTTGAACCTGATAAAAGATGCCGCCAAATGTCTTAAGTCAAGATTAAATACAAAAAAATCTTCAACTACCTGGAGTTACATTCTCTTGGTACAGGTCTAGAGAGAAGGCATTTATGAAATTCTTTGGAGAAGAAGACTCTCTAATTATTGCCCACTATTGAGTAATTTTAATGATTTTCTTTGACGTCACTTACAATCTAAATGAATGGAGCTTATTTATAGACTCTTCCAAAACTAGCCTCAAAGGTGTAATTTTACACAATGGAAATTTGTTTGGTTCAGTACCCATTGTACATTTAGTACATCTCAAGGATATATATGTAAATCTCAAAAATCAGCTAAAATATGTGAATTATGAAAAACATTCTTGGACAATTTGTGAGGATTAAAAGTAGTAGTATGTCACTTTGTCAACAATCCTGCAACAAAATGCCTTGTTTCATTTGTAAATGGGATACTCAAGCCAGAGGTAAACATTAAAAGAAAACACACTGGCACAAAAACCCACCAACATGGTTCAAAGAACATAATAAATGTAACAACTGTTCAACAAAGCAAAAACTATTAACACCTCTGCACATCAAACTTGTATTAATGAAACAGTTCACTAAAGCTCTTCCAAAAGATGGTGACAGTCTCCAGTACTTGGTAATAAGATTTCTGAAAGCATCTTATGAGAATTTTAAAGAAGGGATCTTCATGGGACCGCATAAAAGAAATCTAATTAAAGACAATTTGTTTATAAGTACCTTATATCCGGTGGAAAAAAGGGCCTGTGTTTCATTTAAAGAAGTTATTGTTAACTTTTTGTGCAACCACAGTTATCCAGAGTACAAACCATGGTTAAAAAAAAGTTGCAGAGCTTCTGAAATTAGAATATAACATGAAAGTAAAGCCTTACTTCCTACACTTACATGTTGACTTTTTACCTGAAAATCTCAGTGATTTCAGTGAATTAAGGTGAATGATTCCACCAGGATATCAAGGACATGGGAAAGAGATACCAGGAAACGTGTAATGTCAACATTATGGTTGACTATTATTTTATACTAAAAAGAGAAGTCACTGGTGAAGGGATACAATCACAGAAGAGAAGTTCAACCCACATCAGAAAGATCCTGAAGCAGTGAATTAATCAAAGAAGAGGAATTAAATTGTCATATATGTGATATTTTTTCACAATAATTATGACATTTTTAAGTGAGTGTATACCATTGTCTACTGCACCGCCATGTGTTGTTATTTTATTTAATTTATCTGAGGTGGCCTGACCTGGGGGAAAATACCATACCAATGAAGGGGATTTGAATTAATTGGAAAGTATGATTAAACTTGGAAAACCTACATGTGTGGCGCATTGTAGGCCAGGAACTCCATGGAACGCCTTGCTATTTGCTATCTCAGTCAGGGCATTGGTGCGCAATGGCAACACATCATAATTGTCCCCTACCCAAAGTTCATCTACCAGGATTAAACTTAAGGAGGCAGTGGTAGATGGTCCATATTCTACCACTGGGGTATCCCCCTCATGTGTTATGATTTTATGCAGAATTAAAACATAAAAAACTAATCAAGGTGGGTCAACCTTGGGACATTTATATCACACCGAGATTTTTTTAGCCAGCACAGGTTTCAAGCTTGTGATGAACAAAACCTGCACTAGAGTGTAAGCAGGAATTACCCTGCCAGGCTAACCACCCTCAGGATTAAAAGCATAAACAATTTTGAAATAACAATAAAATAATAATAATTTTCCCAGTTGACAAATTTGATCTTTTTAAAACTTCAAATTGAATTGTATAAAGACCTTACTTGATGCAAAAAAGCGAAAAACAGATTTGTAATCATCATGAAAATACTTTTAATTTCACCTTACAGTCTTAAAACATCGTACAAGAAGTTTCTAGAATGTTGCATAATGTTAGCAGCCTATTTTTCATTATGTTTGTCTTATAATAAAATGGATACCTCAAATTATATTGACATACGTTTAGACTATTTTAGCTTTTAAATATTACAAACAAATTAATTTATAATTGTAAGGTTTCTGCTTTATTGGACTCTTAGATAGCGCTAACTCATATTCTGCAGAAAATTACTTTCAATATGATGAATACTTTTTTATTCAATGGGGCAAATTTCAACCACTTAGGGCCTGACAAGTAGAGCTTTCTTTTATATGAATTAAGACGAAGAAACTTATTATAGTGTAGAATTACCAAAAATACAAGTTTAAGAAAAATTATATTCAACACATAAGAGGGTTCTATATGTTATTTTAACATGAGATCTCCACTTTAGAAAAGGGTAATGTTAAGAAATCAAGGGAATCTTCCTATTTATATTAGATGGCAGTTACCTATATCACAGGGTAAAAGCACCACATGCTAGTATCCGTGGAGTAATGCATGTGCCAATATTCATGAGGTAACAAGTGAGCAATCTAACAAATGTATCTGAATCAGATAGACCATTATGATGAATGTAAAATTTTTGCTTGCTCAAGATTATAAATTTATATTGCTATAGAATTATTTACATGACTCAATATTTTATTGGGGTTAGTTGTAATTTATATCTAGGCTAAGTAGCTAAATTGTTATTGGTATGTATATAAATAAAACAGGTAGAACTTGATAGTGTTAAGGAGCTTGATACTAACCCCTAATGTAAAACTGGGAGAATATCCTGTTAAAATGACCGTCTCCTCAACATTATTCTCAGTAGAGTGTATATCTTGATATAATACATCACCTTCTTAAAGATTATTGTTTGATGAGTACCAGAGCAAAACAGACTAATTACTTTAAAAATGGTGATCCCCAGTGATATTGACTTTATGGAATTTTAATCAACGTATTATAAGTGACGGCATATAGGATTTTCAGGTATAGTGTAACTTCCTGCCTCAAGGGAAATGTGAATAAGGTAGTATAATACTAGGTTAAAGAATCAAAGGTGGGTATATGTTTTTAGTAACATTAAATGATGGTACTTACTTGTTGGCAGTCTTTTCAAGGTTCATAATGATCTCTGACTGAAGATGAATGATTCATTAGGTCAACCTTTCTAAGGCTTTTTCAGCATTCTATATACTATCGCTGGTGACCTCTTTGCAATAAGGGCAAAACGCTAGGTTTTGTTCATATAGAGATTCAATGGTGACATTTTGTAAATGCATATTACTGGAGAATTTTTTTTGTACCATTAGAGCACTTAGAAGGTACTGGTAACAGCGTGTTGGCTCAGAGGATACTATCTTGTGTAGTATTGAGATCAGCTTAACATTTATACATCTGATGTTTACATTTTTGATGGGTATTAGGGCGCTGAAAATAGCTTCTGTGTTCACTTGATATAGACTAGGAACTGTATAAGTAATTGGGGTAGGTTGACCTTGGGACAAATATACCCCACCGAGATTTTTTATAGCCAGTACAGGTTTTGAACATGTGTTGAACAAAACCTGCACTAGAGTGAAGTAGGGATTACCCTGCCAGGCTAAACACCCTTTAGGCAAGGAACTTTATAGGTTTTAAGAAAAAGTTTCTTTCATTGTCACACAGAATGCCTTGAGGGCAACTGTGTTAAGTGAAGATATACTTATGTAGCAATTTGGCGGTAACTTTAGCAGTTAAAGTCAGAAAGGCATCTGCTTTCACACACTTTGTAGTGTAGTTGATTCCCAACTTGATGTACTGATTTCCTACTGAGGAGTCTGGTAGCGGACCCAAGACATTAATGCTTAAAGTATGTAAATATTGGCTGTTTACCATTGTCTGGTACTTATACTTTACCTTGAGCGGCGACTATCTCTAGAAGGTTAAACAAGATTCTATTAGTTCAAAGACTAAAATCATATTCTTTTCCCATTAGTAGTGGTCTTTAATCCATTTATTAGTTTTGAAGGCTTCTTGATGTCCAAGTGTTTGATAGCTTCCACGATACAGGTGCTCGTTTAAAAGGTCTCAGGTAAGATAACCAATCCATTTCATTCTCTCTGTATAGTTTTCAAATAAAACCTTGGTGCTTTGTACATGTTGCTTAAATAGTTACAAACATTCATCTTCATTTTCCCATGATTAAGAATTTATGTCTTACGTTGTGTAGTCACTCAACTTCACACTTGTCCATGTGAATAAAAGAGTTGAGTGAGGCCATACGCATATGTTATTAGATTCCAGCCATTTGGAAAATCTTCTTACCATAATATTTTAACTTTAGGCTCATCTAGATAACCTCCATTTAGTTCTTCAATATTATTTAAGCTAATCAGTTAAACGTGGTCTGTAACCACTGTAAATGTTTTCCCATATCAGAATTCTAATGATGCTTCATTGCTAGAGAAATTTTAAGCACTATTTTTTGGTGTCTATGCAATTGCGCTCAGCTATTAATTGATTTTGCCTAGTAAAATACTGAATAATCAATATTGTCTTTATAAAGCTGCTATATTATGGATCCTACTGTAAAGCAATATGCATCTGTAAAACTTATTAATGGGCTCCCTCAGTCAGATGTTGTTATATTGGTCTCTTATCTAACAACTTCACACATAGTTATGAAGAGCGGCCTTTTGGTCTAATTTGCATACAAATTGTAGACTTAGTTAAGAGGAAGGAAAGTGGCTCAATGAGTTGGGCAAATTGGCAAAAAACTGATAATATCATCCCATCATCCTAAAAAATTAAATGTCTCAAAGGCTCTTTGCATTGCGCATCCTAGAAATAACTTAGATTTAGTATTTAGTCTGTATTCTTGAATGCAAAGTTTAGTTTAATAAGAAGTCTGGTTCTTGTTGAAAAAAAGGTAAGCTTTACTGGCTTGAAATTGATAATGTTTCGTCATATGCATTTAGTATCTTTATAAGATTTCTGATAATCTGAGAAGGTCTTTGAGAATATGGTGATGTCGTTAAGGTAGACTATCACAAACCATAGTTTTTAGTCCTACTTAATGTAATCCATTGATCTTTAGAATCTTGCAGGTGCGTTACAAAATATCTTCAGGAGACTGGTAGGCTAAAATATGAATAATGTAATCCAATAATTTTTGAATGAATCAGACGCGTTTCACACTTTACTGCGGGAACATGTTAGGAGTTAATATCTGTGTAATGTAATATTATTAATCTTAGAATGAAGCGGGCGCGTTGCATAAACCTGTGGATGACTTGTAGGTTAAACAATTCTTTTGTGCATATTGGCGCGCACTTTTTTGATATTTGTTGGACAAGTTATTTGCCATTAAGCCCCTAGATAATTTACTGTTGAGAAAAGTTTGAGCCTATAAGTTAAGATAGAGCATCATCTATGCATATATTAGAATAGCTGTACTTCTTGTAAAGGCTATTCAACCTCTGATATATCATCACAATTCTATGTCATACATTTTCCTAATGATAAGATCATTGTATATAACCATACGCTCTTAGAGGGCACTAATAAGCTGACTTCTGGAAATTGGTTTAGCTCAGTTTTTACTGTTGTTTCTAAACTTTCAAATTCAAATGTGACACTGATTTTATAGGTCTAGATTTACCAACTTCAACAGTATGGGTCCAATTTTTTCATGACCTGTCAACATCTAACATTTTGCGGGGTTTCAGATTTCTAAGTATCTTATGGACTTTTTGTTATTCCTCCTAATCATTTTTTAGTATGTGGACTTGAGGTAGCCCACTAATTAACTTTTTTCAGCTGGAAAACTCAGATTAATTTACATAGCAATGTAGTAACTCTTGTCAATCTCATCAAAAGAAATTATCTGCCCTCTTCTAAATTTCTTGATGTTTCATTACTATTTCTTTTCTTTGTTTGTTCCAAAACAATGCATCATGAGCTCCTGATAAGCTGAATCAAGTACTCCGGTAGTAATTGAGTCTTGAATATAAAGACGCCATTAATTTTGATTATATGTAGAAGGCATTAAAAAGGTATTTGTATTATTAATAATAGTCGATACCATGTGTTGTTCTCTAGGATATTTATTAATTTTTTCAGAGGATGAGAATGTGATACTGTAAGTCCATATGACCAGACCCTACATCTGGATTTTGAGCAATTTCCACACAGAAGCAGTAAGGGGACCAAGCCCTCAATAGAGACTCTCTTAGATCTGTGCCTTAGCTCATGTAGTGATGAGCAATGGGTTACTGCCCTGGTATCGAAAGAACCTCCCTCTCTGCCCCCATTTCCTCTTATAATCTGATGAAAATGATTGAGGGATCTGAAGAGAGTTTCATCAGTTTAAGGTCCTCTAGCAGAACCCTTAGGCTCATCCCAAGTGTGGCCTAGTTACTAATAACCAAAGAACCGCTCCACCATACCCAAAAATTCTCATATGAGCTTAATTTCGCCTAATAAATCAGATATGGTTTTTGTTAGAAGTTCAGATTGCGGATCAAGCACATGGATCATCCATAACACTACCAATTTTCATTTGATTAATTATACTGATTAGATGGTGTTCTCGCAGAACTTGTGTTTTTAACATAGACCTGAGAAATCCCGTTTAAGATCAGTAGCATTCTGCTAGATTCCTACATGCTTTAATGGACATGTTATCAAGATTTTCATGATTCCATCTGAGACCTCTGATGCCTTCCCACCCTCAGTAATTGTGCAAAGCCCACCCTGCTAATTTGGGTGCCCAGTAGAGGTTATATTACCCCTAAAGCTCTACGCTCCCTTTTCACCACTCAATATAGGCAACCTCTCTCTTTAGAGTAGGTTGCCAGTTAATTCTTAGTCTACTTTCTTTTTGTTTAATAAAATTAAAAATGTTTCTAGTAGTCTGCTGTGGGGTCCGCCCGTTTTTCTTCTTTGTAGAAAACGTAATCTGGAAATGTACGCTGAAATCCATGATGTAATTTAAGTATTTTTGGAGGAGGCGTCTTGACCCACTAATCCAGAGGTTATATAATATAGCAGAATGCATATGCTTCAGCCCACCTGATTCTGTTGGTTAATCAGCTATGCATACTGCAGGCGGCATTGATTTAAATATACACTGCCAATCTGCTATAAATTTGATGTGATCCAATGGGCATGCCGCAGATGCTGTTAGTTAGATATACCCTGTCAACCCTCTTTAAATTTGGCACAATCAACCCGTTCTGAGTTTTCCTATTATCCCAAAATAATCACTACCAATACTGAACAACCGTGAGTCTCTGAGGTGTTTTTAACATCCTTACCTCTCCCACCTATGGTGTTTTCAGTAAGACCTGCGGTTGCCCCATTATAGCCTCCTGAATTATTATGGGGACATTTATTATGTTTTTGAGCTGATTCTCTACTCACATCAACCTATTAGAACCTTACACAAAACCCACCAGTTCTAATGAGTCTTTGTAATGGTAGGCAATTCACTAGGCGTTAAAAACTTAGTTCACATGGCTAGTCTTCTTTCAGTTAGCTTGAACACTGACATAGTAAAATGGCCATTAATATCAGCAATCTCAGCCCTTCTCTTTGAGCTGGGTGATGCGTTTGTTTGCCTAATTTTAAGGAATCCCCACCTACCTGTAAATCTGGTCCCTTTATCAGACAACTATCTGTTTAATGTTGTGGTAAGAGTGTTCTGGATTTGAACAAGACTAAAATTGTCAAAAAACCAAGGTTGATTCTTGGTGGAATACACCAAATGGGGTAATACAAATTCATCCACTACTCAGCAAGATAATTTGATTTTTGTAGGGAAGTGCTGAGCCCACGGCAGAATAAGGAAATCATGATGAGGTCCATCCCCAGCTCCTCCACAGCTCCTTTCACAAACCAAGGCGGAGACCACCCCCTTTATAGGCTTGGAGGGGATCCCACAAGGCGCAAATATTTTCTCCCATGATGATTAGTTTAGACATAGTAAAGCCATGCCTAACGGACTTGTTATACCTTCTATCATTCTCCATCAGCTGTTCCATTGAAGCAAGGCGAGTTTCAAGCGCTTCAATAGGTCAAAACTCAATATTTGCTAACTTGAATATTCATAGCTTATAATAAATTCTCGCCTATCTCACTTTTAGTCTTGGATTGCTTAAATACTAAGCAGCGACATAATAATGTTCACTTATTGGCCCAAAAATATTACTAATAAATATACTTTATAAAAACCATCCCATATTTCAATCAAAGTTTTAGAATTTTCATAATATGTGGTCTCTTAAACCCCCAACAATACTTAACCTGCAGTAAAGAAACCTACTTCTACTGCAAATTAATGTGATAATTCAGGCGAAAAATGCTTCCTTGAGCAACCCAAAAGCCTGAATTCACACAACTGGTGCTCACTATAGGGTTAGTACACCACAAAACACTTTATATAAAATGAAGGATGTTGGGGTAATCAGCCCTCACAACCTCCCAGCTGCCTCTGAATCCTGGCTATTTGTTTTAGAACGTCAGCTATCCAACGCACTGGCTCAACTAAAACACTTGAAGAGCATTTTTTCCAAACCCTCATGAGGCTGTTCCAATTATCTCCAAACCCCCTTTCAGAGATAAACTTACCCCGGGTGAGGGTATCACTACCTCATTCCTTTTTGGTTATTAGGCTGTTAAGGAAAGAACCAATCCCCCAAAAGTAAAGAATATCCTCCCCTGCCTCAGCCGCTCCGCCCAAGAGGTGATAGTACCTTATAAGAACCCTAAAGACTTGGGCAGAGGTAAAGAAAGCGCTCATTGAGGAGTTTGGATCCATGGAGTGCTTGCGAAGGTAAAGACAGGCCTTTATGTTCCATATTCTGCATGAAAAAGTCTATCACCTCTTTTGGTGAGAAGTTATATAGTGAAGCTCAGCCTCTGTTGCTTTCCAAAATTCTCACTTTCAACGATGCTATTGCTGCTGTTTTGGCTGGATTGGCGTCTCATCCCTCTTCGCCAATGCATATCTCTGCCGTCTAGCGCTCTTTCCAAAATACATGGGATATCAAGGAGGCTCTATTAGCGATGGCTGACTTCTATGAACATGATGATATGATAGTAGCTCTGAGGCAAGAATCTATTTTTAACCCCTCCAGCCTCTTCAATGGCTGTCTCCCTTGGAAATCTGCTCCCTTGGATCTGCCACAATGATATGCTCCTCCTCCATGTGAAGGTAGGCAGAGGATACTAGAAGTGATGGGGAAGCGCTCCCCTCCATCTCCAGCTTTCAATGTTCAGCTGGTGAAGTTAGCTATCACTTTTCCCTGCTCTCCTCCTTCGTCAGAGCGGCCTTCCAAAGTGCCTCAATTGTCACGTCCTGCCAAGGCACTATCTCTATTTCCTTCAAAATTTCCTTTGGCCATCTCTATCTCAAAACCTGTAGCCATGGGGCAGCCCAAACCCCCTGCGTTAAAGTCTAAATGTAGAGCCGTAACAATTGCAGCGTCTCCTCAGATAGTTACCCATGTAATTGAGCGCCCCAGGACCTCTCCTGCTACAAAGGAAGCCCTTGATCATATGACGACTAATCTGAAAGGGTTTGTGAAGGTGTCAGTCACTATGACTTAGGAGCCTCAGGTGAAATGAAGATACCCAATAGGTTGAGCTTTAAGATAGTGGATCTGGCTATGATCCCCCGCCATACATATCTTTGGCAAGTGTTTAAGGTTTTGAGGTCATTGACACTTCCAGAGATGCTGACTAGCTCATTTCCACATTAAATCAACCCACCCAGTGTTTACACGCTGAAGTCTATCCAAGACAAATACCCTGAGACTTCCAAAAGACTTGCCTCTACTCTCCGTTTAAAGTAGGTCCTCTCTTTCCCCTAACTTGGGTGGAACCTTAACCAAAGTGGAGGTTGTCGTCAAGGGAGTGCGGGTTAGGGCTATCCTTGACACTGGTTCCCCATTGAATGTCATGACAACCAAACTTATTATATAAAATATGCTGGCCCCCGACCTCAAATACAATTAAGAATTTGGAACAGCAGGCCCAACCAACTCCTGCGCCATTGGAAATTACTCATCTCTGCCCATCCGTTTTGGGAAGCTCACCTGTAAGCTACAGTGGTAGCTCTGGATAACAATACCTATGATTTACTCATTTGTACCCAGTTTATGATTGAGTATAAAGATATTATTAACTTGAAGCAGGAGAATCTCTCCATGCTTAACTACAATATTTAACTGGTTTTGACCAAAGAGGAGCTTGATAAATAGGATTATGATTGATCAGTTGAGTATCCCTCTTCCGCCTTAGCCCTACATTACACCATGACAGGACAACATACAAAAATGTTGCCTCAATCAGTGGATGCGCTGGAGGGAATCCCTTTCTATGCTTCTGAAGAGGTGGTAGTTATCATGGCTGGTGAATAAAGAATTGTCAACGCGAAGAGAACCTTGCAATTCCCACACAACTGCCTATTGCACCTAATTAGCATTGATGGAGTTAGTCCTTTGGAGCCCAGAGTTTTGCCAGGCGTACTAGACCCTGCCTATCAACGACCTACCAAACTTCTGCTAGGAAAGTTCACTAAGAAGGATAAGGTTTTAAAAAAGCATCAGGAGATTGTAAGAGGCTTGCTGATTTCCCTTAAGGAAATAAAGCAAGTTCACTGTATTGAGTTTATGGCGGATATAGGCTTATGCGCCGACCAGTCTTTATGTACTCTCCGTACTGTTCATATCTCCGATGAACTAACCCCAGTTGAGCTAGATAAAGTCCAAACTCTGCTTGAGGCCTACAGAGACATTTTCTCCAAATCCAACACTGACTATGGACACATGAATGGTTGAACTAATACTATTGACTTTGGGGAGGCTCATCCATTCAATCCAAACCCTAATGCAAATACAAAGTTGAGGAGTTACAGATGCATACGGAGCTCAAACAGTTGTTGGACGCTAGGTTGCTGATGCCCTCAAAAAGCCCTTAGTCATCACCTCTTCTACTGATACAATAGAAAAATGGAGGTCATTGGGTATGATGGACTACCACATATTAAACAACCTCACCAAGAAAGATAGTTACCCGATCCCTCGCTATGATGATACTTTATCCCAACTCTCATGATCTAGATTCTTTTCCGCTATGGACTTACCTAGTGGGTACTGGCAGATGAACCTTTCTCCACAGGATCAGGAAAATGTGCCCTTATCTGCAGTGAGGGTTTGTTTCAACCTACTTGGCTAACTCAGGGGTTTTTTAATGCGCCCGCAACCTTCCAGCGAGAGATGAATCACATACTTTAGGACATAAGCTGATCAGTGTGATTGTCTATCTCTATGAAATCAAAGTTTTTTCCAGTACCTTAACGAGCACCTAACACACCTAAATAAAGTGTTTCAACGCTTGTGAGCATCTAACATCAAGCTGAAGCCCTCCAAATGCACGTTTTTTATAGGAAGCTGGATTTCCTTGAACAAGCTATTTCTCAAGATGTTATTCAACCACTCCAAGATAAGGTTGAAGTGATATCTAAACTGACTACACCCAAAACCCTAAGTAAATCCAGATAATCTTGGACATGATGGTGTATTACCACAATTCATCCCCATATTCGCCCAGCTCACCGAGCCCCTCATCCTCCTCTTGTCTAAGAATACTTCATTCCATTAAGGTGCGGAACAAAATGCTGGTTTAATATAATATAAGTTGCTGCTTCAAGGGCCGATCCTCCTCCACCCTGAATATGACAAACCCTTCATGTTATTTACCAATGCCTCTGACTACGCAATTGGAGCTATCATTACTCAGTTGAATGAAAATGGGGTTAAACCCTTGTCTTATTTCAGTAAGATACTATCAAAATCTGAGCGCACTACAATCTCACTGAAAAGAGTGCCTTGCCATCTTACTCGCTGTCAAATACTACTGTACTTTTCTATATAAAACTTCATTTACAATTGATTACTGACCACACCTCTTTAAAATGGTGACAGAATATGAAAGATCCCACTGGGCGGTTGGCTCGCTGGGCTCTTAAGCTCCAGCACTACAATATGACCATTATGCATTAATCTGGGACACACCATATGAACGACGATAGTTTGATGCAGCTGCCTTTTCTTCATCTTAACAACAGCGAAGCAGAGAGGTTGCATGATCTCCCTATGATTCCTGACGGTTGGAGATGAAGTTGAACCATTACAGAAGATTCTAGCTTGGCACTCCCGCAACAAAAAGGTGGAGATTGTGAAGTTAAACAAGAAAGTAGGAGTAAATTGGTTGCCCTATCTTCGGCCATCATAGCGAGTACCTGTCATCCTGACGTCTCACGCAATCATGAATCATGTTGGAGTACGCAAAATCCATGAGTAGGTAAAAGTGCAGTACTAACGGGTGGCATCTTGGAAACCACAACTGAAGTCTTGGATGCCTTCCTATATGTTTAAAATATTTCAGCTCTAAGACCCAATATCAGTATCAACCTACAACGCCCCAACAACCCTTTCACACCATAATTCTGGACGTGGTAGGTCCTCTCCTTCAGAAACACAGATGGCAATCGCTATATATTGATCAGAACTGATCATTTCACCAGATTGGCTGAAGCTGTTGCTCTCCCCGCTCATACTGCTAAAGCAACTGCCACCTTCATGTATAGATATATATTCCCACGGCATGGTTGCCCCCAGGTCCTCATTTGTGATAATGGAAAAAATGTTACCTGCTTATTGATAAACTTCCTTTCCACTTCCATGGGATCTCAACAACTATCCTTGGCCCCTATAACTAATCCATCAATGGTGCCGTAAAAAGATTTAATGAGACTCTTTCCTCTATAGTTCGTAAAATGGACAGATCAGACCCCCTTCACTGGGATCTTTACTTACCCAATGCACTCATGGCCTACTGCATTAGTTACCATTACATCCTTAAAATGTCTCCCTTTCGTTTACTGTATGGGTGAGACGCTGGGGTGACAGCTTTATTAGCCATGGATATTTTCTCTGACAGGAATGACCCTGAGCAAGCCATAAAAAGTTGCCCAACACATTATTTAATTACATTCAGAGGCTATGACTAATTTGGCAAAGACTTTCACTAAAGAAGGTTAAGATGCTTATGAGCTTCATCCCCTTCTCCCTTACTTCCAAATATTTACTTGGTATTGTATTAACACAGCCAAATCACTCTTAGAAGTGAGAAGCTCAGTTCTATCTTGGGAGACCCATTTGTAGTCACATATAAGTGAGGGGATAAGGTATCCATCAAATCCTTGCTTCTGGAGTTATTGTTAACCAAATCATAGCTGGTTTCTTCTCCCCTATTCTCCTCCTAACACTCTAGAAGGGGTATTGTTGGACAATTATCTGTTCAATGTTGTATTAAGAGAGTTCTGGATTTGAACAAGACTAAAATTGTCAAAAAACCATGGTTGATTATTGGTGGAACCCACCAAATGGGGTAATACCATTTCATCCACTTCTCAGCAAGATAATTTGATTCTTAGTAGGGAAGTGCTGAGCCCACAGAAGAATAGGGAAGTCATGATGAGGTCCATTTGCAGCTCCTCCACAGCTCCGTTCACACACCAAGGCGGAGACCACCCTCTTTTTTTTTTTTTTTTTTAGTACTAGATGAAGACCACCCTCTTTTATAGGCCTGGAGGAGGTCCCAAAAGGCTCAAGTATTTTCTCCCATGGTGATTAACTCAAATATAGTAAATCCTTGCCTAATGGACTTGTTATACATACTATCAACCCTCCATTGGCTGTTCCATTGAAGCGAGGCAAATTCCAAGAGCTCTGATAGGTCAAAACTCATTATTCCCTAGTTTGGATATTCATAACTTATAATGAATTTCTTGACCTTCTTAATTTGAGCCTTAAATTGCTTAAATACTATGCAGCGACATAACAATAGTGTTTATCTCTTGACCCCAAAACTAACAATAAAAATATATTATAAAAACATTCTGTATTTCAATTTAAGTTCTAGTATTCTAATAGTAAGTGGTCTAATAATACCCCTGACAATATTTAACTCGCATTAGAGAAACCTACTTCTCTAGCAAATTATTTTGGCAATACAGGCGAAAAAATGCACCAGCGAGAGACCCAAAAGCCTGAATTCCCACACCCTTCTCACTTTTTGTATCATCTGGAGATAGTCTCGAAATCCTTCTTGGTTAATAAATCAGAGGCATTTTATTACTATGACTCCTTCCTCTATGGACCTTTCATTTTCAGCCCCCACCTATGAGGATCATTCTTATTACACCTTCCCTATTACCTTCTGTTCTTGGACAAGTAAGGTCACTGTGAAGTCGCTCCTGGATACAGGAGCAGCTAGTATTTTAAAGGGGCTTTAGAATTGCACGTGTATAAGATCTAGGCACCAATATGGCCCCTCCCATAAGAATACATCCTCTCAACCTATATAGTGTCAAGCTGTGCATCAGTCATTACAATTCTTTGTGTATAATTCTACTTCTGAGACCATTTCTTAGCTGTTCCTGATTTGTTATATCCTGTAATCCATGGTGTAGGTTGGTGGCGATGCAATAAATTATTATAAAGTTGGTATGCAAATCCTTCTTTTCACCATCAATGAAATCAATGGGAAAATTCTACTGAATGATACCCTTTGTATGAGACCTCCTCAATCTCTAATAACCTTCAGTTCCACTCCAAATGAATCTTACACCAAATTTCCCACTTTTACTCGCCTCATACAAAGAAGAATTTGACATGAGACTAGCTACTAGGAACCCACCTCATTCAGATTATAATCTAGAATTTTAACTGATCTTTAATCTCATCAAGATAAACTGCCCATTATATTCTCACACAGAGGAATAGGACAAAACTTTAATGTATGACTGGATAACATGCTGGCGAAAGGTTGAAATTTTAAGAAGTCCTCCCCCATTGCTTCCCTCATTGTCTTTATAATGAAGGCAAATGGAACTCTGCAATCTTGTATTGATTATGGACATGTCAATAATTTGAGAGTTCCAGAACCCTACCTCCTCCTACTGGATCAATCTATAGCCCAAGAAATTGCTGAGTTGTAGGGTTTCACTTTACTTGATTTAGTAAATGCTTTTTAATCAAGTAAAATTCAAGTATTGGCAGAAATGGCTCAATTTCATAAGCACAAAAAGTGGAATCTTTCAATTTAAAATAATTACATTTTGTAAAGAACGCTAACAATCTTTCAGTTCCTAATAGATGATGTTTTAAATGTTTTCCACTTCTCCTAAGCAATTTCCTACATTGTGACATCTTAAATCATTCACCCTACAAGAATAACACGCCAAATATCCGGAAGCGGTCATAGCAGTTAATCACAGGGCTGGGATTTTTGTGAAGCCCTCTCTTTGTAAATTACTTCTTATATGAGGTGACATTCAAAAAGACCTAGTTTAAAAAATGGCTATGCGGTTCCCCATGAAAGTTGGAAGAAAATTAATCCTGGCCAACCTATACTACCCAAAACAACTCAAAAGCTTCCTGGGGCTTTTGATCCCCCTCAAGGAGTTTTCCCCGCTCTTGCAAAACTGGAAGATCACTTTGATTCCCTAACTGTCAAGAACACCTCTTTTTTAAATAAAGCCAAATGCTAACAGGCGTTTAAATCCATCAAAGAATTTTTTCCTATTAAGCCTGTCCTCAGGCATGTTAAAACGTCTAATTCTTTCATTGTGGCTTGTGATGCATCTTCAGTTGTGGGAGAAATGCTCCTTTAAGTGCATGAAGGGGTTGAACATCAAGTTGCTTATTTTCTTGGAAGTGCATGGCCACTGAGAAGGCCTGGCTAATCTAGGACAAAGATTTGGCGACGGTATCTTGGTCACTAACTCATTGGCGCTACCTTCTCCTGGGTGCCAAGCATTAGATCACTGTGTGCACTGATCACCAGTCCTTGATATATGATAAAAACCCCAGAAGCAAACCCATTGTCAGGCCCGCACATACCTTGATCTACGCAATTTTAACTTCAAGTATGAGTTTGTGAAGGGGCCTTACTTGTCTTGCCATTCAGGTTGAGTAAAAACCCTGCCATGAAACCCAGAATAGACGAGCTTCATGATCTTACTGTTGTGCCTGCATCCCAAATTTTGACGCTAGCTCTTCTTTCCACTTCCTCTGCTAGTATGTCACCAGATGCACCCCTCTTCGACCAAATACTCGCCACCCAGTTGACCTCCCCAAGAAGGGATCACTTTGTATGAGGACATGGAACATAAAGCTCATAAGCATAATAATACGCCCTCAAGTATAAAGTGATCTTCTTTGGAGACTAAGTTTGGGTTCCTTTGGACTTTTGTGAACAGATAATTCAAGAAATCATGATCCCCCAAATTGTCAGTCATCCTGTGTCAAAAATTTTAGGGAACTGGTGAATCGGATTTATAAATGGCCAGAATTTTCAAAGGAGATCCCAAGATGGATTTTCTGTTATGTAGTGTGACGTGATCCAAATCTGTTAGATCTAAAAAAGGGCATCTTGCATCCATTGAAACAGGCAGAGGGCACCTGGACATTAATATCTGTATAATTTATTATAGAGTTGCCATATACCAAGGAGAATGATGTGATCATGGTGGTGGTTGATCACTTCTCAAAGTTTGTGCTCTTTGTCCCCTGTGTTGTAAATGCAATGACCAAACATCAGTCTATAATTATACTTAATTTTATATTCCACTAATCTTTAAAATTTAAAAATTTTTAAAGTTTATTGCGTGGGAAGGCCGACCATGGGACGGACACTTCCAAATATGACTCAGACGAGGCAAAACTTAGTACCAGGGGAGGCACCCCAGAGAAGCGATGCTATCTCTTGTTGCCAGCGGGAACGCCACTTATGGGAAGGGGGAGGGAACGTGTGTAGGGGACGTAGCCACTATTGAGCACGTGTGGAGGAAGGGGTCTGATTTGATGAACCAGACTGGGAACCAGGAGGAGACCAGCTGTCGGCGACGCGGTGGAAGATATCCAAACATCCACGCTTGAAAGTGATCCACCAAATGAGACCGGAATCTGTGGACAGCTTCAGGGAGGGTGGGGATGGATCCAGCGATGGCATCCAAGACAATCGTGTGGATAGTCCACATGGCGATTGCAACCACCAGAGCACGGAGGGAGGGTGGGAGGGGGAGGTCATTGATGAAGCAAACATATCTCTTGACAGACTGAAGGGATGTGTTTGATCCTGGCCTAGCAGACGTTGGACTTCGCGCCATATTACTTTAGAGGTGGGGCACTTCTCCAGGCGGTGAAACAGCGTTCCATACTGGCTACACACGACACAGGATGAGTGTAAAGCATTAGAGCGCTCAGCTGTATGATACACCCGCCTCAGGCAGCGCCACACATGGGAGCGGACTTGAGGCTGCAACAGAGGATGGTGTGCATATTTCCAGATAGTCTTTTGGGTCTCAGTATAATAAGGGATGTCCATCATGTCCAGGTAGTCCACCCTGGATAGGACTTGGGGTCGAATGGGGATCAAGCCATCATTGATGGGTAGCCCCTGTACCTCTTGTGTGAACTGAGGAGAGGGGCGGCCTCTTCGGGTTGTATGTCCACTAATATGAATTCTCCACTCTGAGCTTCACATGGAGAGTAGGATTCGTTTGTAGTGGGTTTTGGTCCCGTGAGGACCTGTGGCTGATGTGTGTGATGCGAGGTATTTCATCAGGGAGTGGGGGTTTGATGGATTTTAAGGCCCAAGGCTTGGGAGAAGTTGGAGCAGGCCGCGCGGGACCAGTGTTGGGATGGGAGTTTAGGAGCAGTGACGGCCGCAATCCAGGTGCCTAGGATCTTGGCGGCATGGGCTTTGAAGTCAAGTAGGCCCATGCCACCATGATGATGAGGGCCAAACATGACCTCTAGCCGTACAGGTGTAGGGCGGCCTGACCAAAGCCAGCCTTGTAGCAAAGCATACAGGGATTTGAAGAAGCTTGGGGAGAAGGGGATGGCGTGGGCTCTGAACCAGACTTTGGATAGGAGCATAGAGTTGGCAAGAACAACCCTGCCAGTGAGGGTAGTAGGGTGGGCTCTGAGAGAGGCTATTCACTTCGTCGCGTTGTCCAGTATATGGCACTCCATTACTGCTGACACGTATCCACCTGCCTCCAACCACACGCCCAGATGGCGTACTGGTCCTATGGTAGGTCGTGGCACAAAGGGGAGCACCAGTGGAGCGGTGTGTTTTGAGTTAGTAAGGCGTGGACGTGGGCGAGCAGATGGGCCAGGTTGGGAACTACTTGCTTGGGCCCAGCAGTTCTGAAACCGACCAAGGAGGATGATTTCGGTTTTGGAGGCGTTCAGTGCCGCGTTGCTTACCCGGGAATATTCCTGGATGAGGGCTTCAAGCGCATGTGCATCTTTGTTATTAGACACCCCCACCATGCAATCATCTGCAAATGCCATCATCTTGACTGGGGTTTGGCCTGGCACATGGACCCCAGTGAGTTGGGCATTCACATTTTGCAGTAGTGGGTCAAGGCTGAAGTTGTATAAGAGTGGGCTCAGGGGATCCCCTTGTCACAGGCCCCTTTGAGGACGGACTACTTCCGTTAGGAAACCTGGGCCGTGCACTGCCATTGTTGCAGATTCCGTGAGCAGCATCACCCAGTTAATGAAGCGGGGAGGTAGGCGGAATTTTTGGAGGCAGGCCCTAAGGTATTCCCAGTTTAATCTATCATAGGCCTTTTGTTGGTCCAAGAATACAAGTGCCCCAGAGGCTGTGGACTAAAACATTAGCCACAGAGTGCACGTTATCCCAAATTGACCTTCTGGGGATGAAACCAAATTGTTCTGGAAAGATGGTGGCAGATGCTACAGTCCCTAAACAGTTAGCCATGATTTTTGTTAAAATTTTGGTATCTGTGTTTGTCAGAGAAATGGGGCGCCAGTTGGCTAAGTCTAGCCTATCCCCTTTCTTGAAGCGTGTGACCGTAAAGGCCTCATGTCCTCCTGGTAGGAGGCGCATTTCCAACAGGCTTTGGTTGAGTGAGGCTAGCAGCAATGGGGATATATATTTAAAATATTTTTTGTAGAACTCATATGGAATGCCATCTGGGCCTGGGCATTTTCAGTTTGGCGCACCGTGAATGGTAGTCCATAATTCGTTCGGAGTAATTAAATTCATTATTTCCGGGTATTGGAAAATGGTGCGGATATGAGCTCTGTTGAGAAATTCCGCCATTTCAGCCAGCTGAATTGGTTTGGCTCAGTATAACTCGGAGTAATATCTTTGCATTTTGATTGCCACTTTGGCCGGTGTGTCCACAATAGAATTATCCAATCTTCGCACCTGTGTGCAGGCCATGCTCTGGCGTGGTGCAAAATTTTTTTTGAAGAAGTATGCGGTGCACTTGTCGCCTTTAGTGATGCATGTGGCTCTGTATTGGACACAAACCCAATGTTTGTGTTGCCTTTCAAGTGCGTTGAGGTGGGCGGCTGCCTCCACCCACTTCTGGCCCCATGCAGGGCTATATCCTGAGGCTGGAATGTTGAACTCCAAGTGGGCCAATTCCACCAGCGCACGCGATATAACCGCTGATGTGGCTCATGAGCATCTGGATGAGAGATGGTGATAGTGGCGGATGGTGTCATCTTTGAAAGTTGCCCATGTGGAAATGGGGTCCGCACAAAATGGTGCAACAAACAATTTTGCCAAAGTTGCCTCTTCCACCCACGTGGAAAATCCTGGCGACGCGAGCTCTGGGGGGTGGATTTTGCAACAATGTGGGGCCTTTGCAACTGTGACAGGTAAGTGGTATGTTATTGAGACCAGTCGGTGGTCAGAGAATTCCATTTTTGTTGTTTTGAAGTGGGAGATGTGGGGTTGGAATTTCGCTGGCACTAGAATAAGGTCGATGCAGGTCATGGACCTTAATTGGCCGTTGTGGATGTGGGGACGCATCATGTTTTTGAGCAGTGGGGCATGTTGCAGCAGTGCATCCATTAACCCAAGGGTGGCTTTTAGAACGCGTAGTTCTACATGACCCTGTGGGGCGTGGGGTGAGGGCGGCCACCAGTCCATTGGTGAGGTTAGCCAACAGTTCATGTCACCAATTAGGAAAGAATTGGGGGTAGTGGGAGGGATTTGACCAATGAGAAAAATTCCCGACGCTCTTGTGCACCGTTTGGGGCATAGATGTTGACGATTGTGTGTGCAACATCAGCCCATGAGAAGGTGACAATGAGCACTCGGCCATTTAGGAATGTTTCTGAAGATGTAAATTTGAAAAAATTGTTTTTCTGAATTAGCACCCCACAGTGCTTTGACCAAAAGGATAGGGATGGTAGGAGCATTGTTTTCCAAGCTTCCTCGGAACCTTGTGGACAGTGGGACTCCTGGATGGCCAGGATATCCACGGGTAAATTTTTTTGTAAAAAACTCAGTTTCCTAGCCTAGGACAGGGAGGCCTTGAGTCCGGCAATATTCAGCATCCCTAGAGTGAAGTTTTCCCCCATCGCACCTTAGGTGTGAGGGGGTGGGCCCCTGGGCCCACCAGCCTCTTCCAGGTCCCCACGGGCTTTCACAGCAGTGTGGGTATTAGCAGCAACACTATTGGGTTTTTTGTTAATTTTTGCAGAAAGAGTCGCATTGGCTTTGGCCTTCACTTTTTGTTTTCCCGACGTCGACAAATTTTTTGCGGTGCGGATAAGTTCGGTGCACCGTCGAGTGGGGCAAAAAAAATTTTTTTGGTTGGGATAGGTCCAAGTCAGTTTTGATGGGGGCTTGGGTGCAGCGATTGGGTGAGATCGAATCTCCCATCAGATTCTCAGATTGAGTGGCCCATTCAGCATGGACCTCCCAATCTGATTGGGTGATGGATTCCCGAGTTGCTTCCGCTGCGAAGGTCTCCATGTCCTCCTGGCGTTGTGAGTGTGGGATGGTAGTGGTGGCCTTGGCCACTTCCTTGGCCGCGGTCCTATGGGCCTGCTTGGCCTTCTTCCACTCCTGCAGGGAGATGGGCTTTACCAATAGGTAGCAGCCTTGTGCTCCCCACGGGAAAGCCTCCTTGGTGCTTGTGGTTGGTTTGTAGTGCGCCTCCCCGCTGGCCATGGCTGCCGAGGGGTGCTCTTGGAATGTGACGCCCTCTTTGATGGGGCATGCGTGCGCCTTATGGCTGAACGTGTCACAGTGGGTGCAAATGGGGGGCGCGCTGTCCACAGTTACCCAGAATGGGTAGGTGGTGTGCCCTGCGATATCAATAAAGGTGGAGTGCAGGATCTGGGTTAGGTCCTTCGCGATCTCCTCGGTTGGGGTCAGAACTGCGATGGCTTTGCCAGTGCACAGGTATGGCATCAGCGTGAAACGTTGCATTTTGAAAGATTGTATTTCGCCATATATGGCGAGACCATCTTTCAGGTGTTGCTCCAAAATGTCATGTTTTACCGGAGTAGGCAAAAAGTCAAACATGAGGAAATTTTGGTTTGATTTTGTCCATCTGGTGTGTTTAGTTTTGACAACCCGTTGCCCTTCAGGGAGGTTAACCACTATGCGCACTGCTGCAGCCTCATCTGCTGCTTTTTTGTTTTTGAAACCTAGGTCCAGCCAACCGCACGACATGGAGTGAGGTGCCACATACACCGCGGTTGGGAAAATTTTGTGTACATCTTCACAAAATTTTTCTCATAGGGCCGTTTTTTGGATGTCCAGATACACACGGACTCCGAATTCCACCAATGAAAGTGGCTGGGAATGTGGCGTGTTGATGTACTGGTTGCATCGTGTTTGCCACATGAGTATCTCTGGGGAAATTGTGACCACCAGTTTTTTTAGATTTTTTTTCTATTCCGCCAGATTCTCCGGGGCGTTTTTGAATGTTAGAGGCCGCGGGCCTTCCGCCTGCTCCTCTTGCCTTGCTTGCCCAACTGCTCCCAGACATGGGCGCAGACTAATCCCCTCTATGAGTTTATCAAACTAGATTTAGTCTTGAATTGAATGGGTTGCAAAAGTGTTTGCAACAAGAAAGAAAAGTTTATTCCACTAATCTTTATATACATGATTTAAAAACTTTATTAGTGCTTTTTAAGGCACGCTGTTTAGGTTTTTATACAAAGTTGGTCCCCTATAAATTTACTATTAAGTGATCCTTAAATCCCCACCAACGCAATTCTCATTCCTTTATAACATAGACCACAAACACTTTGGCTTTAATATGAAATTTAGCTCCTATTTTTATCAAGCATCAATATACTTTTTATCCTGCATCAGCGTAGAATATCAGTAATAGGGTCCATTATAATTACTAGGTCCAGATTCCAAGTAATTCAAGTACCTTTGACTAAATTGGTTATATAAACATGTCAATTTTATGTGAAAATACCCTCAAAGCTATTCACTCTCTTCCCAGTCTAATTGGAAGATTCCGCTAATAATTTAATCTGAAGATTGCTTAGTAAACACAAAAATGCATCAATAGGAATTTTGTACTTAAAGCATAATCTGATTATTTTGCCATTAGGTAGAGGCTCTTTTTGCCTTAGTAAATAGTTTAGATCTACTAGTAAGTTGATAAGTGAGCCTAATAGAAACTGGTAGTAAGAGATACTATGGGGGATTCCTCTTTTTGATAAATAACACACCTGATTCCTGACATAAAGGTTTTTATTTGTTATCTTGTTAACCCATATTACTGCCTTCAAACAATACCTGTAATTTTTATTTTCACAAACCTAGTTAAATAGAAGCTGACTCCTAAAACTGGCTTCAACAGTGGTGCTTACTACAGGGGCACATTTACTACTCAATATTAAACCAATTGTTTTAAAGGATAAGTAAGTACATTTCTGTGGCTACTTCAGCATGAGTTATGGACTCTAACGCGTCTGCTCCTCCAGGCCAGCGTAAATTTGGTCCACCTATTTTATTCCATAGAAAAGATATAGGTCAGCTTTCAGGATTGGGCTCAGATGAGTTATTAATTCAGAATTCTAAAGCATTCACTCTGGAAGCTACTTTGGAGGATTCTCCACTCTGCCTTGACAGTTTTGGCAGAGCGTGAGTACCCCTTGTTATTCCCTCAATGAGTCTTATGGGAAATTACTTTATTATGGACCTTAGTCTATGTACAAGGTCAGAAGATTAAGGAGCTATAAACACTCCTAACCGCTGCAAATAAAAGATTGAACTGGTTGAGAAGCATCTTGTGGAGGAACGTCATCACTTTTAAGAGATGATTACATAACTATGTTTCAAGTTCACTTCTTGCTATGCTAAATTGTCAGTTCATTAAATAATGCCAAATACTATGGCAGGGGATGAGGCTTCCGATAAGCCTTCTACCCACCTATGCCAGTAATTTATATTAGTTAACAATTGCCCTCTGACTGCTAGATCTGGAGGTCAATCAGAGTTGTCGTGGCTTTGTGCCCTTGTGTAGGGGTACCTAATCTCTTTTAATCCGATCAATTTATCAAAATTCAGCAAAAACTGCAATGTACACAACTCATCTGCCTTATTTGAACTATGAGTGGTGCCTTATAAACTATTAAGTTGAAAAGTTAGTAGATTTTTGGATTCTGTAAGTTAAAAGTTGATAGTGCCTAAATTACAAAAAGTCTGAATGACATATTATAATATCAAAAAACTCCCAGTAAAGGAGTTTGCCAACGCAGAGTGGATTAAAACGTGGAAGACATTGTTTATTAATTTTCCTCTAATAAGGACGAGTTATTTACAGTTTTTGAGGAGTAAATTTATTATAAGGCTAAAGTCCTATATTTAGCTAAAGTGGTAAACTTTGACGCTCAGATTGCACTGCATCCCGCCTGCAATCCCTATACTGAATTGTATCAGTTTTTATCCTTGTTTTGAATGAGGAGAATGATATTACAATAAAGTAAATTATATATGTCGCTGCACTGTCTCTTTTAAGGCGCCTAATCCAAGTCAACAAGAGCTCTGTGGCCATTCTGATAAGGTCATCACCTCAAAGATAGAACCAGTTCAGCCTTACAGTCCCTGCTTCCCTAGGCCTGGTATTGCTCAGGTTACATGTTATCGGTTAAATAACCTGAGGCATTATGACAATAATTACCCTTGTTTAGGTTTTAAACTCAAAGTTCATTTAGTGAACCCCTGGAAAAAGCTAGTTTTCAGAAAAGGATAAGCGGAGTAGAACTGTGATTTTATACTTCCATTCCTTCTACAAGAATTCCCAGTAAGATAAAATTGATGGAAACACATTCAGTTAAGCCTTTGTCTAAAGCAGACGCTCATCCTTTAGCGATACATTAGATGATTGCAGATGAGATGGTAGAAGTTATCATCAATTCTATAGACAAACCAAAAGATGAGTTATCAACTGTAGTAGTGAACTCGTATGTTCAACATCTGAAACTGAACGAGCTCCCTACTACCTCAGGTGATATCTTCAAGTTGGACACAGTCCTGGCGGCCATACCTCATGGTACTTTGGAAGAAATAAGTCCACTTTTGTGTGCCGACCTACATTCCTATTTAGGGCAAGAGGATACTACAGATGTTAACACAGTCAACGCAGCTGGTGCATATGTGGATTAATGAAATTACATATATATTACTGTGAACAAGCTCAAAGTAAGAGCTATCATGAACAGTGGGTCACCAATAAACATTTTGTCCACAAATCTGGTAAATCTTTTTCTAGCGCCAGTTATTGACCATTGCAAAAGTTAAAGTTCTGCGGGGCCCCAAATAATCACTTCAGTAGGTGCATATAGTGTGCTGCCGCTGAATTTCAGTTCATTAGTTTTGTTGGCTTTAGCTATAGTATTACTAAGTTAAGAAGATGACTTCCTCATTGGAACCTCGTTTATGAGGACCTATAGAGTTAAGACTGATTTTGAGGAGAACCTTATGAGATAATGGGCCAAAATCTTCCGCTGTACTACAACCAGAAACCTGAAGGTGCTGCGCCCTATAAACAAAGGGTTGTCAAACTCATATTTAAAGATGTATATTGTTTATAGGGTATCAACTGATTTGTGGCCATACTAAACGGTTGACTACTCAAGTTATTTAAAAATAGGGCATTCCACTGAAGGCTAATTGTGATTTAATAGTTCCGCAGGCCACCAACTTATGATGGGGACATAAATTAACCTGTAGATTCATTTAATGTTATATGGCAAAATATTACACCGTTTTGTCACTCTAGCTTTGATATGTTGCAGCTCCTTGGATTATCTTTCCTGATCATAGCGAAATCCAGGTTCTATTAGCCAACCTATACATACACCCCATTTAACTAAAGCTACACCAATTGTTGCTTTTGTACATAGATTGCCTTTGATAAGGTAGAGAATATTTATGATTTTAGCACCTTTGAAGAACTGGGATTGACTGGGGATACCGATCTCTCTCTTTGTACTGTGATACCCCAGGAAAATCTATTAGGATTAACAAAAATAGAAAAGG
Organism: Massospora cicadina; assembly: GCA_022478985.1. Lineage (NCBI taxonomy): Eukaryota > Fungi > Entomophthoromycota > Entomophthoromycetes > Entomophthorales > Entomophthoraceae > Massospora > Massospora cicadina. The sequence goes on from JAKSZP010001536.1 coordinate 96,834, forward strand.
GCCAAGCGTTGGCCCTCTTTGACAAGTACAGTTCTATTTTTGCAAAGGAAAATTTTAATTTGGGTTGTGCAAAAGATGTGATGCACCAAATTGATACCGGAAAGTCATCCACCTATTAGCCTTTATCTCATTAGGCGCTCAAAGGTGGCAAATGAAGTGGTTAACTATAAAATCAGACAGCCAGTACAACACGGGATTTTGATGCCCTCCAAGAGCCCATGGGCCTCCCCAGTGTTTATTATTAAAAAAGGATGGCTTTAATTGTGTGGCAATATAAAGCCGGAAGCCTACCAATATTACCAAAAAGGATTCTTATCCTCCACCACCGATTCATGATGAACTAGACTGATTGAGCGGCGCTCAATATTCCTCATCCATGGATTTGTTTTCTGTCTATTGGCATATTGATCTGCCCGAAGAGAAGCAGGAAAAGTGTGCGATGATACTGTACAAGGTCTTTATCAACCACTTGGATGCCAAAAGGGCTGTACAATGCCCCAAAACCTTCCAACGGGCTTTGGATAGAATATTGGGTGATGTAAAAATCTCCTGCGTTTTAGTTTATCTTGATGGTATCAATGTTTTCTCTAGAACGTTCAACAAACATCTACAACTTTTAAATAAGTGTTTCTACTTCTTGCCTTGGCGGAACTTAAGATTAAACTATGTAAGTGTAACTCATTTCAAGAACAACTCAAATATCTGTGTTTTTTTATTTATAAACAAGGCTTAATGCCCTAACAGGCTAAGACAGAGGCTATCAAATAACTGACTCAACTCAGTAGCAAGCGTGACATCCTCATATTTCTGGGGATGGTCAGCTAATGTCATAGGTTAATGAAAATTTCTAGTAAAATAGGTGAACCCTTAATTCATTTCTTAAAAAATGTAGTAGAATCTAAGTGGACGGATGAATTTCAGTTAGCTTTTGACCAGATAAAGTTTTGCCTTACCCAAGCGCCCATATTTATGTATCCCAACTTTGTTAAGCCATTCATTATTCAGATGGATGCATCCCTCACCGCTGTAGGGGCAGTGTTATCTTATCTTGATTAGAGGTAGAAAACCTTGGCGCTTATCGCTGTCAAACCTTTGATCCACATAGATGGAATTACACCATTACAGAGAAGGAGTGCTTAGCTGTTGCTTATGTTTGTAAGCAATTTTGAGTTTATATCCATGACATAAATTTTACTGTGATAACTGACCGTTCTTCTCTGCAATGATTACAGAATCTTAAGAAACCTGAAGGACGCTTAGCACATTGGGAGTTATAAATACATGCATATAGTTTTTGAGATTCAACACTAGCCAGATTTAAGCATCAAAATTTGAATGGACTCTCTCAGTTGCTTACCGTAGCTTTACTGGCTGATAAGGCTGATGAATCAATTGATAGAATGGTAACTTAACAATATGATAATCAACCAAAAAGTGGTCCAAAGAAGTTGAAAATGTTGCGACAAAATACTTTTATTAATGAAGAAGTACTTTATAAAACTACTGATGAACAAGCTGTCGTTCTCTCATGACCCACTGTGCAAAATGACTTGATTATCACCGCTCACCTGGCGACGGGGAACAGGCATCTTAAGAACATTGGAACAGTTAAAGGCACATTATTATTGGGAGTCAATGCCTTTTGATATCCATGAGACTCTCAGTTATTGCAAAGGATGTCAGGCTGAAGTGCCATATCAGAAGGTCACTTCATATCAACTAGTCATACCCAACTTTGCTTAGCACAGCATCTCTATTGACGTTGTGGGTCTTTTGACCAATACATTTGTCAGTTCAAATACATAATCATGGCTATTGATAACCTTAATATATGGGTTGAAGCCAAAAAAGTAAAGATCTGGGCGCAGCAACCATAGCTAAGTTAGTTTTAAAAATACAGTGTAATGGCATGGTTGCCCCCAATTTATTTTAGCAGAAAATGGGACTAAATTTACCTCACAAATTTTACTAAACTTAATGTTTTGATGGGTATAAGAGGAGTATTGTCTATGGCCTACTACCTGGAGACTAATGGCCCTGTCAAATGAGTTAATGGTACGCTAGTAAGTATTTTACTAAGTTAGTTGTTGGCAAAGCGCCGAGCTAGAATCTAATTCTGCCTTCCACCATGTTCACTTATAATACTGTTTGTCACTTGGCCACAGGGTATTCCCCTCTTTAAGTTAATACATGTGGAACATCCCATTTTTCCTTCAATTTTATATTTCTGTGTTAAAGAAGAAGGTATGAGATCTACCCAATATCTTGAGAAGCTCACGCAAACTTTAATTCAGCTACAGAGCTCTTCCTATTCCAACACACTAGCCTAAAAGTTAAGGCTTGAGCACACTATAACGAGGATTAGAAGAACTTACCTACTTTTGGTAAAGGTGAATTGGTCTGGTATTATGATAACCATGATTTTGTAAGTACTAGTAAGCTAGAGAGCATTTGGAAATGTCGCTTCTAGTTATAGAGAAGACATCTACACATGCCTACACTCTAAAAGACCTCACTAGGGGTCACCTAAAAAATCATGTGCATGTAAATTTCTTATACTGTATTATCAGCTCTCTGACATTATGTCTACAGGTTCTATAAACTTCTTGTACCACCATTCATCTTTTTTACTTATGTGTGGTCAAGTTGGGGGAAGTGTTGTTAATGGGTCGAACAACCATCAGGTAGTGTTTATACTTTATTTTATATTCCAAAAGTCTTTAGATACAGGATTTGAAATTGTTTAAGTTGATAGTAGGTCAATCTGCCTAGGTTTTATAGGAAGTTAGTCCATCATCAGTCTACTATTTAGTGAATCATTATTCCTCACCAACGATATTATCTTTATTTATATTATAGACCACCAACACTGTGAATTCCATATTAAAACTGCCTTATATTTTTATTAAGCACCAATATGCTTTTTATCCTGCATCAGAGTAAAATATCAGTAAAAGGGTCCATTATGATTACTAGGTCCAGCGCCAAGTAATACAAGTACATTTGGCGGAATTATTTAGATAAAAATGTAATTTTGAGTGAAAATACCATCAAATCCTATTTACACGCTTTCTCAGTGTAATCAAAAGATACTGCTAGTAATTTACCAATCCTAAGGTTGCTTAGCAACACAAAATGTAACAATATAAATTTGGTACAGAGAGCATATCTGGGTAGTATTGCCATTAAGTAGAGGGTCTTTTTTCCTTAGTACATAGTTTAGATCTACTAGTAAGTTTGATAAGTGAACCTAAGAACAACTGGAATTAAGAGATACTATGGGGTTTTCTCTCTATGATAACAAAACTAATTCTGACATTTATTTTTTTAGTTGCATCTTGTTTACCCAGATTACTTTCTCTAAATATTGTTTATAATTGTTATTTTCATGAACCTGGATAATTAGAAACATATGCCAAGCGCCAGCTTCAACACCCTGCAACACAATAATCACTTCTAAAGAGATGGCGTCCCAGTTTGTGACAAAATGTATTCTATACGTTTGGACTCCCCCAGAAGATAGTGAGCGACCTTGGTCCTAATTTACTTCCAGAATCCGGAGTGTTCTCCTTGACCTCCTCCAAATCATACCCCATAGGTCTACCTCTTATAACCCTCAATCAGATGGTTAAATTGAGAGAATAACCAAATCATTGAGCAGTATCTCCGCTGTTATGCTTCTGCAAATCATGACATATGGGCGTCTGACCTTCCCCTGGCGCAGTTTCGTACAAAAACGTCCCTCATCCCTCCACCATTTCTTACATCTGAGGCCAATTTTAGGTTACATTCCCTCATTCCATATTGGTACACTCCTCACTTTCACTGTTCATGCTATAGAAGAACGCCCAATTTATATTTGCAATATGCACACTATTGTACATGAGCACATATCAAAGGCAGTGGATTATCACAAGAAATTTCCAGACTGAAAACGCCACCCATAATATGATCTTTAGGAAAGATCGCTTTTCATGTTGGATATGAGTTATCTGGACATGAAACTCCTTCTAATAAACTAAAGTGCAAACGCTTTGGGCCCTTTGAGGTGTTGAAGAAATAGAAAATTGAGCCTACCATATTAAGCTCCCTTCTCACTGGAAAATGCATAACTTTTCTCATTCATCCTTGTTGTCTCCATTCAATAGCCTTATGACCGCGTCTCTTGAACCCATCATAGTAGATGAATCCCAGGAAGTTGAGGTCGAAGAAAAGTTTCCTCTCATAAATCATGTTGCTCAATTCATTACCTGGTGGCTTAGAAAGGTTAACCCTATACAAAAATAGCTGAGTAAGCGCAAAAAATTGCGCAAACTGTAAAAAACTTATAAAGGCTTTCTGCACATCTCAGCCTAATGACTCCCCCTACTCAAAAGGTGGTACATTCCCTGTAAATTAAGCTTCCTGCAAGAAATAAAAATTATGCCCTTGCTCATGTCCCAGGATTTGGCATTTAACCTGTTCCCAAAGGAAATGATAATGCAAGTTTAGATGACCAGCCCCTCCATCTGTATTGTATGAAATTTCTACACAGAAGCAGAAAATGGACAAAGCCCACAATAAAGCTCCACTCTCAGATAAGTGATCTAGATCATGTGGTAGACGAGTAGTGGGTTACTGACCTGGCCTTAAAATACCTCCCTCTCTGCCCCATTTCCTCTTCTAATCTGTTCAAAATTTTAGAGGGGTGTTCAGAGAAGTGCTTTAGTTTAGCACTCTAACAGGACCCTCAGGCTCAACCCAAGTGAGGACTGGTCACTGATAATATCTAAGGAACTACTTTAACTCACTCATATACCCATATGAGCACAAATTCTCCTAATAAGTCAGATTCTGTTTTTGTTTAAAATTAAAGATCACGAATCAAACCAATGATCATGCATAACACTACCAATGGTCAATTGATTAATTATATTGATTGGATGGGTTCTCGCAGATCAGGTTTCATATACCCATCTGGGAAATCCCATTCATGACCAGTAGCATTCAGATAGATTCCTCCATAATCCAATGTAATTGTTATCAAGATTTTCATAATTTAATCTAATACCTCTGACGCCTTCTTACCCTCAGCCCTTGTGCAAAGTTCACCCTGCTAATTAGGGTGAAGTAGAGGCTTTGTCACCCCTAAAGTTCTACGCTCCCTTTACCCTCCACTCTATTTAGGAAAACTCCCTCTTTAGAGTAGGTTTCCAGTTTATTTCTTAATCTACTATCCTTTTCTAATATAGTCAAAATTATCTTCTTTGGTTTGCCATGAAGTATGCCCCACCCTTTGTTGTATCTTTTAGAAAACGTAATTTTGCAATGCATAATGCAACCTGTGATGTAGTTTAACCATTTTCTGACGCGTCATGATTTACTAATCCAGCAGTTCCCCATGATATACCAGAATGCACATGCTTTGGCCCACCTGATTCTGTCAGTTAATCCATCAGGCATGCTGCAAACGCCATTAAATTAAATGTACCACGCCAATGTTCTGTATATTTAATGTGTTCTTCTGGGAATGCCGCAGATGCTGTAATTAAATATACCCTTCCATCCGCTACAAAATTTGGCGCATTCCACCCATTATAAGTTTTACTATTCTAATCTCTTTACTCCCTATACTGAACAGCTGTAATCTCTGAGGGGTGTCGCCATGCCTGCCTCTCCCACCTATGAGTTTGATCAAAAAGACCTGCGGTTTCCTCCATTACAGCCTCCTGGCTTAAATGGGGTATTTAGTGTGTTTTGAGACGATGTGTTACTCACGTTAACCTATTATAACTTACACAATAGTTAATAGTTCTGTTGAGCATTTGTCATTCTGGGTCATTCCCTGGGCGCTGAAACATCCAGCTCACATGAAGCAGTCTTAGTTCAGTTATTATGAATCCTAACAGATATTATCTGAAGAATCTACTGACTCTGTAAGCTTCTTCATGTTTCTTCCTTTTGTAGTATAATGGAGAGATAAATAGAAAATATGGTATTTAACCTGAAAAGAGTACTAATTCTTGATGGACTCTCAAATTTACTGCAATAGAGGAACTTAATAGTTAAGGAGAAGGTATACCATTCCTACATGTTATATAGCTCTTTAAAAATTGTTCATAAATTGATCAAATGATCATATTATTTTTTTTGTTCAATGCAATAGCAAGAGCTTATACTAGTTTACTACTTTGGAGTGGTGGTGACAATTATGCAATTATGACCTTAGTGTCATTTAGTTCAAAGGTGCCTTACACTTGATTATACTCAAAGTTTGGGGTCAACTTTAATCATTGATAAGATATGAAGATAAATGGTTAATTGGTGTTCAAGTGTCTAAGATGGCCATAATATGACCTCTTATATAACCTCTTACACATTTGAAAACCTCTAAAGCTAAGTGACAGATCCAAGACTACCTTGGGGTGAAAAGTGAATTAAGTTTCTTTGCAATATTGGTGTACTACTCCTTAATTTTAACTAAGTTCTGGAAATATCAAATGATTGTGATCTACAGGGCTAGGAACTGGTATGCATCACTGGTTGTGTCAATGATTTTTTAGCCTAAAAACTTAATTGAAATAAGTATCCTCTAAGAATTGGGTGTCATTATTGTTTTTTGGCGTTCAGGAAATCTGGGATGCTGACTTCTGCAGGTTTGCCTATCAGAGAATAACCTGAAATTTCTTAGTCCCCTTTACCCTTGTTGTCAGAGTGGATTTCAGCGCAAGTGAGATGGGCTATTAGAACAAATTTAGAATCATATTATAGACTGAACTGGAATAAGGGCACCTTTACCTAAACTAACTTTTCTTCATCCTGCTCAATTAGGTATGGTTTTTAAAAAGAAATTCATTGAATTTGTGGCTTGTGTTCTTACAGAAAGTACACTATGGTCGCTCTACTTTCTTTAGATTTTGTTTCTCTAAGTGTAAAAATCTCAGCTTTAACTATAACCTGTCTTATGAAATTGGGTTTGTGATTCTCAGCCACGTCAAAAACCTCCTAAATATGTGGGACAGAGTTGATGCTGCGTTTGACAGAGGTAATATGCATGGCTAAGTTAGTTTTGCTGTGTAATCAATATATAAAAGCAGCCATGAATTAACAAGGGTTACCATCTTAAAATCATTAAAGTTTGTGCCGCATTATGGACGTGATCTGTGAATTTTACTAAGTCTTATTTTAGAGTAGATTAATCTCTAAGATTCTTGTTTCTTCATGCTCAAACTTTAATTAATACCAATTTCTTAGTGTGTGCCTTATTCACTTTCACCCAAATGTAATAATTATCTATATGTTGGACCATTAAATATTTGATTATGCAACTCAAAACAGGACAAATCCTTCTTTACTTTTAAATTGTTAATAGCATTTTACATGGCATCTTTGTAGACATAAAGGTACGACGCAACGCTGCATTCACATGATGTAAACCTATACTTGAATTATGCTTAAATACATTATTCCTAAACCTGAGATGGAATGTGCCCCTGGTGGATTGCGTTTGGTAGTTTCTATTTCTAACCTAAATTGTTAAAAGTCATGAACAAATTGGAAGGTTTGGTATTGTATACATTCTGAAAATTTTATAAATGGCTTCAGCAGTGAGTCATGGATTAGCGTCAAACAAATCCATGCATCTCTCTAAAGCAGTTTTGTTAGTTTTAAGGCTTTGAGCGTTTTTTAATAAGTGGTAGAATATGACATCTTATAGTATTATAAGTTTTTTAAAACATTTAATCATTTTAGAAGATTTAATACATTTGAGTGGGTTCTATTTAATGCATTTGCAATAATCACTCAGTTGAGATGATTTCTTTTGTAGAGGGGCTCTTTTATTCATTTAACACATTAGCTTTTAGCATCATTGTTGGATAATTACAAGTCTGATGTTTAGAAAAAGTGTGTTTCAGAGAAAAATAATACAAAATATCGGCCAAAAGACTCTGGTCAATTCCCAGTGGAACCCCACAAATTGGTATAACACTTCCCATATTAATCAGGCCAAAAAATCCAATTTGGGCAGTTGAGTTGCACTGAACCATCAGTTAAATTAAGGAAGTTTTTTGGAGGCTCCTCCCCCAGCCTCATCTAGTTTGGTACAGGTTACACCTCAGAACTGGCCCCTTTTATAGGGTCAGAAGGAGTCCAACAAAGTGCAAAAATTTTCCAGACCATTGATTGGGTCAAATTTATAAAAGCACTACCTAATGGGCAAGTCCTTCCTGTTCCCAACCCTAAATTGGCCATTCCTTCCAAATGAGGCGAGTTCAAGAAATATGATAGGTTAATGGCTCATATTACTTAATTCAGACATTATCAAGCCATTTTTACTTTGAGCCTCAATGTTTAAAAAGTTCCTATTGACTCTATTAAGTCGATTCTCTTTTTATCCCCATGTGGCGCCTAATAAACAACCCTAAAACTAAACATTATTAGTATTTTTTTATTTTTGTTATTTTGTTATAAGTGGTGAGAAAAGGCATTCAATTAAATATTTGGATTTGAGGTAAAAAAGCACCAACTAGCCATTTCATAACTGAAGATTAAACAATCACTAAGGTGGGGATAAGCATTGTTTAGAGCTTCGCAGCTAAACTACTTGAAGTTTAACTCATTATCTAAGCTATTGATTTAATTACCAAGATATTAGCAGACGTTTGTGTGGCCCTAGATACATATATGTCTTTGGAAGGAATTAACATTATTACAAAGTTTTAGGGTACCACTGAATTTTCAGAAGTTTAATTGATTCAGCTCATCGATAAGGTCTAAAGCTTGTTCAAGTTGAGTACAAGATGTTTAAGACAGTCTTAATAATTATGATGAATGGATGAAGCCTGTGTAGCCATCTCACTACAAGCTGCGGCTTCGTGTTGACCAAAATCAATTTCAAATTTTTGATATTGTTTGTTCTTCACATTTGACTCCAAGTTATCCTTCTAGAATATTTTTTTGTATTACTCTACATACTTTATAATTCCAAAGTTGAAAGTAAATGTATTAAGTGAAGTTAAATAATGGATTCATAATCTGCTTTAATCTTACTACGTAGTACCCAATGTGGTGAGAAGGATTTTTAGGTTTGTTTGTAGTAGAATTTTAACGCATCTTAAGTCCCAATATGATACAGAAACTCTTTGTGATGAGCACTTAAAAAGAGCTTGAGGTGGTAAAAGGCCGGGTGTATGAGCTTTTGAATGTATCTGGGGAGGTTGACAATAGTGCTGTATTTTCTCAGAAGTGCGGTCATAATTTGACCACTTAGGGCCAGAAAATTAGAGCTTTCGTCTTCTGAGAAGTAAGGCAAAAAAACTCATTGATGTATATAAGTTCCACAATATAGAGTTAAGATATTTTTAATAAAATGTTTTATATGTAACACTACCAATAAAACCTCTCTTGTAGTAAAAAGATTAATTTATGGAACTAAGTAAGTGTCCAGATAATACTTTAGTACAGCTTCTAATATCAAACAACTAGAAAAATTACATTTTAAAATCTGTGGAGTATTGCATGTGCTGAAATCTAGGAAGTATCCAATCAAGAATTCTAAAAATGGCACGGAACATATAGATCAACATGATGGTTGACCAAATTATTGCTTGTCCAAGTATATACAGTTGTATTGCTGCTATTGAATTTTTTTTCATTTGACCTAAACTTTCATTAGGCCTAAGGTGCCTTATATCAAGGTCAAGTATAAAATTGCTACTAGTCTTTATATATGTAAAACAGGTAGATTATGACAGTGTTAGGGGCTTTTGATGTTATAACCCCCAAGGTAAAGATTGGAGGAGATTCTTTTGAGATGGTCGTCTAATTAAAGATTTCTCATGGGAGTGAACAAATAAGTATCTATTATTCTTTAATTCATTAATGCTATCACATAGATTCAATTAAACAGTTATAGGGCTAACAAAATCAAGATCTTATTAAAATTTATCTTTAGACTATATATTACGTTTAGTAGCTTTTTCTACTGCTTTACTTGAGTATGATATATTACCACTCAGCCAAAATAAGTCAAGATAGTTTTTATATGGTATTCTACCACCCTAACACCAATCCTGTACTTATTTATAGTCTATGTTATCTTTTTGAGTAGTAAAACTAGAAGATACTATTGATAATTTACACATATTTTATTTAACCAAGGCAAGCTGACCAGGGGACAGACATTACCCAAAGAAAGAAATGACATGAAACCTGAACAGGGTCAACTCCATCAAAGAAAGTTTTTCCACCTCTGGATCAGGACTCAAATTTTTCTGGTTACGTCATGAGTAAGGTTTTCGTGTTATTAGGCCTACTAACCACCAATAGCTTCCTTTGGCTAGCACCCCAATCGATGTGCAAAGGGCGGGAATTGAACCCGCAACCTTCAGGTTGGTAGCCGTACGCCCTTACCGACTCGCCTTCCACCCCTTGATAATTTACACATAGAGTTCTATAAAAAGTTTCTTTACAATTGTTAGATGGGCTATGTTTTGTGCTACAAAACTGACCTGAAATTGTTCTAGGTAATAATCATAATTTTTAGAGAAATTCATGGCATTGATCATTATATAGATTAAAAATATAGTGAGTCTATAAGGTCATAGAAATTGAGATATTAAGTAAGGTATGTTCAAGAAATTTGAATGATAATGGGTGTTAAATAAGTTTAAACAATCATGTACCATTTATTATTGAAAGCTCTCTTTGATTGTAAGCACGTGAAAAGTATTAATATAAAAAAGATAATTTACCATTATAATAGTTTTATAAATTAATCTATAAGAAAAGTGGATTTTTGACATCCTGAAAGATTTCATATATCTCTGTCCACTTAAAATTTCTCATCATACTTATTGAGTTTCACAAAAAATGATATTGATCACTTTAGATTGGATTTACTTCATCATTTGGTTTATAAAAATAATAGCACTAATTTATATATATATATAATTGTTGCCATTAGAGGGACTTGTTTTTCTGGCAACCTTTGTTGCTTTAATTGTATTACTTTTCTGGATCTAATTAATATTCTACTATTTCATGTTAAGAGTATCAGTTTGTGGGACCAGAGTTTCATCTTTTTTCAGGGAGTAAGCGTATCTAAATATTTCAGTTGTTCATAGTATTAAGGAATGGAAGCCATGAATTCCTTTAAAATGACATTAAAGAGAATGGCTGTAGAGAGGAAATGGCAATGCCTTTCGCTTCTGCAGGGTCCAATATGTTGGCAACTATCCTTGTTGCAATTTTATTATCATGATATTTGAAAAATCATAAAAGTATATAAATTTTGATTGGAGAAAATATGCAATAGATTTATTAGTTAAATATTAAAATATCTATAAGATGGCTCAGTGCTCTGTGGCGGATAGGACAACAATGTCCTCCTCATTAGAATATTCACTCCTCATCCAATAAGGAAGTCAAGCCATGGTCATATCTTTTGAGAGGCTTCTGAATAGTCATCTTCTCATTGTTCTAAGGATTCCAGATTGCAATTCTGGATATGGGATAGAGTTGCTTCAGGCGATGACTTTTAAACCTCTTTTATTAATCCTTGCCCATTTGAGGTTAGGTTCCTATTAGGCGACAATAAATCTGATTTCTGAAAGCTTGATTCTAAGGAGTATGGTTTAACGGTTTGTCAGTCCAATTTATAGTATTTTTCAGGACATTATTATGTATGAACGCTGACATTGCCTTCCCCAAGATCCTGTTGTGGGAAGCAAAGGGGCACAAAAACTTAGCATGTACCAATCAATTAGCGTGCCTTGGACAACATAAAAGATGAGTTACCTGGTACCAGCCTTAGATAGTATGCTAAGGGCCCCAACCAGGAGGCATTCAATTTTTTGGTCGCCCACCAGGGCAATGATGTTAAAACAATACACGGTTTGATATTAGACGTGGGGAGAGCTGTTCAACTAGCATTAGATTACATAGTTTCCTTTATGATTGTCAAATAATTCCTTGAGTGGCAAGCACTTGTAGTATAAATATATTGGGAAGTGACCTCATAGTTAGCTCAACAGTCCAGGAGCGGCGGAGTCCTCTAAGGTCTGAACATTAATAGACAATCAGGGGCTCTCTTTTGTACAGAGCCTAGAAATGGGGATATTATAATTATCTAGTGATACCCTATTCAATAATCTAATAAGGCGTACAGTAAGTGATAGTTCCATCACATGGGGTCTGAGGCTGCCATCTTAAAGAAAAAAACTAAGTAATATTTACGCGTTCTACTTCCCCATTAGTGAAATTATTATATATAGCAGTAAACTGCTTGGTTATAGTTAAAGAGGTAATCTCATGAACAACTTGAGACATAAAGTTTAACCCATTGTCAGAGAGCAAAACCCTTGTGCAGCTGTGTTGGGTGAAAGTGGAGAGAAACATGAATAAGGCTGTGTCTTTATAAGTAGCAACAGGAACAGAAATAGCCTGATATTTGATGAGATGGTCAATGTGATTAGTATATAGCTATGACAATGGAGGCCCATGGGTAGGGGCCTTAAGAAGTCCACATCTATGACAAAAAACAATAAAGAAGGAGCTATAACTTCATACTGTTAATGAGGGCTTGTCTAATTTAGGTCATGAACGTTAGGAAGGCCTACAATACTTCTTGTATAGTCTCAAGAATCTAGTCCCAATAGCACTTTTTTCTCATCCATTTGTAAGGAATACTTAATTGCTCAATATTCTTTGTTTGAGTGCCTTTAAATATAATTGGTTATAGATGAGGGTCATACATAAGGTAATGACTTTCCATTGATTAGTTTGCACAGCATACCATCTTGTATGTGTGTTTTTACAGACAATGATTATATTGTTATACGGTTTTAGGGGTTCCAATTCTCAAAGGACTGTTGGCTGACTAAATCATACAAGTAATCTTCTTTGGGCACTAATACTGTAAGGGTCAGCATCCTTGATAACCCATCCACTTTTTGATGGTTCATATCAGCATTGTATACAATGGTGAAGTCATAAAAATGTGGCTGAAGAGCTTATATGGACAATTAACCATAAAGACTATTCATCTGCTGAAGCCACCTTAATGACGCATGGTTGGTGATGATGGTACAGTGGCTCCTGTATAAATAAAGCTGAGCGCGCTTAATTGTGAGTAGTACAATAAATCACTCCTTCTCAGTGAAACTGTAGTTTGTTAATCCATTTTAAAACTTTGCAAAAGTAAGCTATGGTTTGATCAACTTGCTGCTTATCTAGTTGGGCCAGGATAGACACCACAGCCACATCACTGGAATTGGTGAATAGTATGAAGGGTTGATCAATATAAATGATTCAGAACAGGCTAGGTGATTAGGGCCATCTAAAGGAGATTAAATGCATGTTTTTGCTCTGAGATCTCAAAAGGGACGTTCTTATGAAATATACCAGAGGTTCATCAAGATCAAAAAATCATGGGATAGATTGCCTATAATACCCCACCATACCTAAATACATCTTTATTCTCTAAGACTCTGGGGTGGTGATATTTTATCTATCACAGTATCTTTGTTAGTTAAAGGCTAAATCCTCGCTTGGTGACCTTATGCCTTAATAATTACATTTTGACTGAAAAAAATGAGCACTTGGAGGGCTTATGTTCTATTTATGTCTCCTGGAATCAATTTTAAGCCTGACGAAGGTGCTCTAGATAGCTGTTAAAAGGTTTGGAAAATAAAAGGTTTAGTCATCAAGATATACCAGTTCTTAAGACAATTTAAAGTCACCCAGGTATCCGTCCATAACATGTTGGAATGTGGCAGGGGCGTTACATAGCCCCTTTGGTATGTAGGTTGGTAAAAATATACCTTTGTTTGTAATTAGGGCACACTTAACTCATCTTCAGGTGTTAATTTAATCTACCAGTACTCGCTGGCAAGATCCATCTCTAATAAATACTGGGCCCCAGTAAGGAGCTGTAGACAGTTGTCAATATGTGGGAGGGGATAAATATCCTTCTGAGTCACTGCATTGATCTTTGCAATCCATAAAGAACTGATGGCTTCCATCATTTTTTTAAACAAGTAAAAAGAGTTACGCCCTTGGGCTTTAAAAAGTCATCATCAATCATGAAGTTAGCACCTCCTAAGTTTGCAGTAAATTTGATTCTTCTACCTTATTTCCCAATAAGGTCATAATTGTATAGGGGAATCATCCCCTGTCTCCACATTATTTTCCCCCTTCAATTTTGCAAAATTACATGTGGAAGTAAAGAGAAATTAGAGGACTCATCTAAGAGATCATCAACCTTCTTTCTTTGTTCTGTGCTTAGTCTTTCTACTCTCAAAGTTGTGACTAGCACCACAGTGGATGGATTTTAGCCCTAAAAGTCACAAAGGCTTCCAAACGCACAAACATGCTACTCTCATCGAAAAATATTAAGCGTATTAAGCTTTAAGAGTATTGAAACCAATTGTGAGAGCTCTTAGAGTTAGGATGCCAGAAATATAGAAATTGAGCCAGCATATATAGGGTTGAGAATAATTAGACAAGTTAAACACCTCTTTTGTAGTGAATTTTTAGCCCCCAAGTCTCCAAAAGGTTTCCAAGCATAATATTTACGTGGACTAAGGTTTATATTATGACCTATGGCCCTGGAGAATCACTTTAGGCTTTTGTGGATACATGGGAATCCCCTAGGCTCTAACAACTACAATAGACAGTTTTCTTACATTTAAACCTTGGACGTCATAGTCAAGCTGATTAATTCTATTCTCCATATTAAATAAATAAGTTTAAGCCTTTATATGATTTTTAATATCCATTGCAGTTTCAAACATTAATGGAACAAGTTTGCTAAGTAGTAATGGGAATCCTCCCACATAATAAATAATGGCTTTGTACTCTCTGAGGAATTGAGTACATAAAAGTAGCTCATAACTGGGGTTATCTAGAGCTAAAGATGAGGTAATTAACAAGATTTTTTTAAACTTGGGATGGAGAGAGATGTAGGCTCTAATAGATCTTGTGCTCTGAGGTCCAGCGGTACCATATTTGATAAATTGTGGCAGACTAGGCAATTATGATTTTTTCATTAATGTGGAAGAGATAAAAGTCATTAGAGATGTATTTATAATATGACGAGTACAGGAATCTTATGAAATTTAACAACAAACTGAGTAATCAGATTGTAAAATTGGGTCAGTAATGTGAGAAACATGAACAACTCATCAGAAGAATAAGCGGTATTGAAGTATATAAATCAAAATTGTTTAGGACATTGTCTTAGGGTTCTTCAGAGGCAACCTTTTTGGATATATTGTACTTGAGTAGAGGCATAGTAGGGAAAGCGTCAGCACAAAAATCCTCTTTATTATTCTTACCTTCCTTTTTCTGACAACTTGCGTTCTATCTCTTCTGCATGTTGCTTGTAGCATTACTCTATGGTGTACCAATGGAACTTGTAGTTTGAAAAGTAGGCACATAATTCTTGGTCTCTAGGGTGTGTAATCTAGAGCTAGCAGGGCTCATACTTAGGCTGGGTACTTGTTCAAGGGGCCGCTGGGATCTCATTTAGAGTCTTCTTAATTTCACAGATACACAAAGATTTTTTTTAAAGCCTATCACGTGGAGTTGAACTTTTAAGTAAAAATCGAGGGTGGAGAGGATGGAGGTATTCGTGTTGTCTAAAGAAATCCAATTTGTATAACTAATGACTGGGCGCTGGCATAAAAGCAACTCTAAAATTGGAGGGTTTTTCCCTCTGTTGAGGCAAAAGGCTATAAAGCCTTGCTTTTAATTAGAGAGGGTCTGGTCACTGTTAAATCTTTGCACTAAAGCAGTACAAACCTGAGACCAAATATGTAATTAACATAGGTGGGGTTATAATCTCTCAGGCTTCCCCCTAAAAAGTAGGAGTTAATATGCTTCACTCTTTAGCAATTGATAGCTTATTTTATATCGCTCTTTTAAGCGTTTAAAAACGATGTGATGATTTTTTGACCAAGGAAAAATTATTCCTCGAAACTAAGTTTAAAAAGGAAGCCTGATGGTGCACAGAAAGTGTTGGGACCAAGGGGTTTAGACCACTTATCCCTTTTAAATTATAGGCAAGGAAACTCAAAGCTCCTGGGTGTTAGATTATAAGTTTTTCTTTCCTTGGTCAGAAAGTCTTCACTCAGGATAAGTTCCTGGAGTGGTAAATTCTAATTATTACTTAGTCTCTAAATGAATAGAGTAGGTCAATTTAGTTTAAAAAAAGACAAAATAGAGAGTAGGGTTTATTTTATTAAAAAAAGAATTATAATGGATTTCAGGGAGGTTCCTTTGTAAATCTCCTAGCGGTCCAAGATAAGATATACATTTGTTACCAATTGGGAATTTGTGGCAGACTGATCAGCTTGGTTGAATAGGGTTTGCTCACCATATAAATCAGGTTTGAACCCAAGGTTAGGAGTTTTTGAACAGATAACATTTTACTGCATTAGTTGGGGATTGTCCCAAATATTGAGTGGCTCAAAATTAGTTGGGGCGTGTCCCCAATAATAAGAGGGCTTGAAATTCGTTGGGGGATTAACCCCAATAAATTTTTTAGCTTTTTAATGGATTGGGTTTATTTCTCTCATCTGCCTCATGCGAATCTTTGATTCAGGAAGGAATCCCAACAGATGGTATTGATGCCAGTCTCAATGATGTGACCAAATAAAATATTAACTGATATTAAGATTACCGGTATTTGTTGGTTCATTTGTCTTTATATCTTTTCACGTATTTTTAAGTCAATACAGCATCAGGCAAGAGTTCTAGCATTGGCTTTCAGGTTCATTTGGGATTCTAGGATTAAAACCTTAGACTAAAAAATTTATTCCCCATTCCTTTATATTTGCACATTTCTGCTTTAACTCATAAACCATTTACTGTAAAATATCATATATGCTTGCACATTCTCCTTTTCATAGTTTAGAGCTCTCAAGGTAATGTCACAATCGATTATTTCAATTTCAGAAAAAACTCCACATCCTCATTAAGTTTCCTCAACATGTTCTTAAAGGTTTTACATTCTTCTCATGAATTTCGCCTCACATGGGACTTTAGTTAGGGGAGTAAGTAACCCAGAGGGCTAGGTGGTCCCCTGAGACCTGGTCATTCTTTAGCCCCTTCAGGACCTCTGAGACCTCTTAGACCTTCAGGGCCTTTGGGCCAAAGAGAACCATTAATTCTGAAGGTACCATGTGCCCTTATGGCCCCTCAGGTCCTTTGATAATGTCAGCAGTCCTGCGTTGCAGTTGGTCTAGTGATGCTTCTACTTAATTTAGCCATAGCACTAATGCCAATTCCAAAACCTGGGTCCAAGTGGCCTTTTTTAATGAAGTGTTTTTAGTGCTAAATGTTTGTGACCCATGGGGATTCATCAAATTTTATTAAAATTACGCCTAAGCTCCTAAGAGCCTGAGGTGTAAGGAAAATGGCGGTTGGATCAAGAAATGGAGCGGAAAAATCCAACAGAGCCAAACAACTGATGGGTTGATCTTTTGGCAGTTTAAAATGTGACAGAGAATTTCAGGGCCAGCTTAAAGTACGCCTGAAAATTGTAACGGATGGAAAAACCCCAGTTCTGACCGCCATATATTCAAACAATACTTCAGCGCATGACAACCAACTGAAGCATCCTAACCAATTATGGAGGGGTTTAGGGCACTGACAACACCAAACATTTAACTACTATTAGTTGGTTTTACCAAATCCTCTAGGAGATTTGGTCCAAAACCAACCTACTTAAAAAACTTCTTGACGAGAGAAAAGATTAACAAGTAAGTGAGGTATGCAAACCCTGAAACAACCTTTATTTTATTCAGGAATATAAAATGACCCGCTGACCAGAGCTCATCTGAGGAAGCAACCAGCAAAGCTCCTCAGGAAAGGGAAATGCTAGTGTGAAAATTCCAAAGTGCACTTTGGAACGGGCAGGCGCGCCTTATAAAGGCTGCACTTTGGGGGCCTCACCTGAGTTATTGATTAGGCTTGCACAAGCCTAATCTACAACTTGTGCGAGACACAACCTAGCGCCCAAAACGACCAAACCAAAAGTATTTTTAAAACGAATTGAAAAACATTTTAAAAGCGCTCCAACTCAGATTTGGAAAATCCAAATCAGAGTTGGAATGTAACAAATTAGACAAACTTGTCTGTTACAAAAATGGGTGAAAATTGGGTTATTGACCACAGCTAAGATTCAAAAGTGGCATGATGTAATGAGTTATGAATAGTCCATATTGTTGCGCCAGACGCCAAGGCTATTGTAGATTGGGGGCAGTTGGGAGCAATTGGTCAAATATTATGTCCTGAAACAGATGCTCAACCTAGGGTTTTTGCTCATAGGATTTCTCAGAATTTGCTTCATAAGGGGGTGATGAGGGGGCAGGTAAAGAAATGGTATAGGTGGGTATTTATCTGCTTGGTGCTTCATTGGCAGCTCTTGTTCTGGAAAGTAGGACTTTTTTAATCCCCTGTCCTTCGTGAGCAGTTAAGAACTCGCCACACCATATTCAACAATTTTACTGAGATAATAGGGTTTTTTCCTTACAGAATGCCGTGAGATCACATTCTATTGCAGGATAGGAGTTCAAAGAATTGAGGATTTATTGGGGGTCTGTACAAAAGTTTTAGTTAGTAGAGAAGACAAACCTCTCATTGTGGATTGGTGTGTTAGATGGGGCTGATGCCAAGGTTACTCTTTCTATAAAGGAAATCATGGTACACTTGTTATCCTACTCGCTTTATGGTAAGGTGGGCCTGGTTCCAGTAAGTATTTGAGGAGGGTTTGAGGCGGTGCCTGGGTGGTTTGTTAGTAATTCTCCAACAGCCATTGGTGAGGAATGAAGAAGTTTTAGGCAGGCCGCCAATGCCTGGCGTAAGGCTGGTGCCCACTATGGCATTGGAGTCACATCTTAGCAAATGATGGGCTTAAGATTCCCGTTCAGTATCAATGTGGCATTGGTTCTAATGTCCAGCAGACTCAGACCATCTTCACTGCAAGGTTAGGATATCATAGTCATAGCGGTGATTGGGTGGTTGGATTCCAATATTTAGTATTATAGTATAACGTTCAGTTTTGAGTAGAAACTGTCTGTGAAGGGGCAGACGTGAATGAGAAACAAACCAACGATAGCAAAAAACGTTCGCCATCAGGGCTCATCCCTGGGGGTTGATAGACCGGCTACTCCAGATAAAAATATGAGAGTTCATTGAATACAATAAGCTGTCCTTTTTGTCCTTGATCGCAACCCCTTGGGTGTGGTGAGGACACTGAGGTGGCGAAAGGTATCATGGGTAGGTTCCAGGATAAAAGAGGGGAAGGGCGGTTAATGACGTGAACTATATTGTGTTTAAAAAGGTGTTAACTTTTGCGTTGGATGCCTCAGAGTAACAATTGAGGGTCTCAATGGTAGGTGTAGGTCCTTTTTACATCCACTGCCACCACTGTATCATCAGAAAAGGCTATGGTGTGGGTGGGGTTTATCAGGAATTTAAATCCCCATGAGTTGATCGTGGGTTAGGGCCAGGAGAGGATCTAAAGCTAAGTTGAACAGAATTGAGCTCTGTGGATACCCTTGTTGGAGACCCTGTTTGATCATAACTGCCGCTATAAAGCCTGTTGGGACCAGTGTTTTAGTTGGAGCCAGTCATAGAGTGCCAATATCCACCTCCAAGCTTGTGGTGGAATGTATAGGCGGGTTAAGGAGTCATCAGGATACTTCCAATTCACTCAATCATATGCCTTGCCATATAGAAAAGTGCCACAAAGCTATGATTTTGGAATGAGGTAACTGACAAGGTCACGAGAAGCTCATTGTAATTGTTCCATAGTGTCTCCCTAGGAAGAAACCATGCTGAGCGGCGTTAAGGTGGGTCAGCACCCACTTAGTCGTGTAGTTCAATAGGATCTCAGTGAAGGTTTTGTGGTCCATGTTTAATAGTAATAGTAGTCGCCAGTTTGAGAGGTCCTCTTGGCTAAATTTCTTATGGTTAAGGGTCATAAGTGAGATTTTCGAGTCTGTTAGTACTCCCTTTTCTCGCAAGAAGGTCATTAAAGGGGGCGGAGGGCCTTTGTAACTGTTATGGGATATTCTAGATACACCTAAAATAAGATAACATTTGGGCATGGGGGTCTTCAGGAGCAGGGTGTGGAGAAAAATTCCCATTACTCCAAGCTGTGTAATAAGTGTAAAAAGTTCCTCATCCTTTGAGAAATTGACTGGCGGTTCTGGAGTCCACATAATAAATTCATGAACGTCTGCTGGTTTACCCAGGAAGCCTGAAAGAGGTTTGAATAAGAATGGTGGATCTTGCTGGTGATTTTCTCCGTGTTCATGGTGGTGGTGTTCCTCACCCTAAGGGTTACAATCTCCTGAGCCTTTAGTAGGCCTTTGTTTTTTGTATAAGAAGCGAATGAGGAGTCCACATTGGGTGTAGGAATGCAATGATGTGAAGTTCGCCGCCCATTCTTCTTGGTTATTAAGTTTGAGGCGGTATGTCTCTTGGGCGGATTATCACGCTTTTAACCATTGGGGGAAGCTGTTTGGCAGTTTCTTTCAAGATTCTTAATTGTGACTTCAGCCCATCTGACTTTGGCGCAGGCTGCAGTTATCTGGGCTTTCGCACAGGCATAGGAAAACGATAAAAATTTCAACTTTGTTTCCGCCATCTACCTTTGGGGGCAAATAAGCAGAGTGAGGTTGTGGTCACGGGTTCACAGATGGCCAGGATCAATTTATCTATTGTGAATGGGTTGTTAAGGATCACTGGGGCGACTCTAGGGCAAAAACGTCGCAATGGTCTGGGGTTAGTTGTAATGAATACCATAAGGGACATTTTCACTAATGGTGTTAAGTAAGTAAAGAGAAAACTTGAATGACTAGCAGGGCCAAATAAGGCCATATCCATTCAAGATGCAGATACAAACTTCCACAACTAATACCAGATTTGAGTCATGCAGATGGGACTGTATGCTGAGAGTTAAGGCACCAGAGAATCTGCTGGATAGATATAAATCCTGTAGTTGAGTGGTGCCCCATCAATCCTATCTGGTGGGAGGAGGGAGTTATGGACACGACTCAACGTGGTAGTGAAATCACCCATCATCATGGTATTGTGTGGGAGTTGGAGGCGGATGAATTCTTCAAGTATCAATCTTGTTCCTGACCCACACCTGGCTGGTATATATGCAGTTTAAAAAGAAAACTTGCAGGTCAATAAATTGGCCACAATTAGGCGGTTGTCAAGGTGTTCTGAAAAAGTGGGGTTTTACTTCAGGATTGAGGATAATGATGGCCTCATAGTTTTTCCAACAGGAGTTTCCTCAAAACTGTTTATTTCCTGTTTTTATACCAGAGGGGGGCGTTGGGTTCTTGTAAAGCTGCAATAGCCATAAGAGCTGATATAAAATGGCAGAAAAGGTGGGCTCTCCGCTTGTAATCCCACAACCCATTAGAATTAGTAAGCTTCAGGGCTAGGGTGCCCCAAAGGGTCCTCATAGTTTGCCCCTCCATATACTGGGGTGTTGCCAGCACTTACACCTGCATCTGTGAGGCTGTTTGTTTTTTCTCTGATTTTGACTCTTGGTGGCAATCTGAGCGGAGTTCTAATTGGGATGGGGTTGTTCTGGGTGGGAGAGAAGAGGATTTGGTGAGACAGCCCAGTATGCCCCCATCGCGTTGTTGGGAAGGGCCCTTCAAGTATCCTCAGCTCCTCCATCAGGCTTTGACAAGCTGTCAAAGCCCATTTCAAACTCCTTTAGTACCAAGAAATAGGTCTGAAATTTAAAATGATTAGTTGGTGGGGGACAATAGGTGGGAGGTCTGCCTCAAGCGGGGTGCTCCAGGTATGCTCCATCAGTTGGGTGACATCCATTTCCTGGGAGTTTCAGATACTTTAGATGGTCAGGTGCAACAATTGTACTGCTAGGTTACTGTGGGGTAAATATACCAGATTGGTGTCCCAGGGGTGAGATATGTCAGATCTGGTGGGGGATTTGAAAGCTTGCGTTTGATTGCACTGGTAATAGAGGTTGGTATCTTGGAGGGGTCCCTACCAGGAGAGGGACTGCAGAGTCAAGGGGGAATTTCCACATGGTCAGCTGCACATTCTCAACCGCTTTAAAAAGGCAGTTGTAAACAGATCCTCTACCAGAACCTAATGTGTTGGTTGAAAGATTGCTGCTATTACTGCATGAGATCTCTTCTTGACCACAGTGGGGGGCTTTCTAGTGGTCATTAAGGGTTTTTTGCGTGTGATGAAATGTTGCAGAGGTGACTTGGGGCGTTGCATCATGAGAAGTGGGGTTATTCTTGACTTGTGTCCACAAAGAAAATAATGGGCAAGATCTGATGACAGTGACATGTAGTATGACCTCTACGTTTTTGGCTACTGTGGGTTAGGAAAAAATGATGCTCTGACAACATGAAACTGTTGGGATGGAGCGTAGCACAATGGCACAATGAAGTCTACTGATAGTATGGCTATGAAAAACATGATTTCTCAATGGAGTGCAAGCATTAAGATTCTTGGTCAACTGTGGTTGGCAGGTTTAAGAAGGTTAATCAAGAGGTCTTCTAGAGATTTGACCTGGTTCTGGTGATTTTTAAGGAGCCATGCGGGATGTCAATGTGATAAACGTGGCACTATCTGTATCCTCTGGGTTTGTGAAACCTACATCGATGTAGTGGCTTTCCGCCACTTTGAAAATGACGATGTAGACTAAGAAGTCCCTAGATGTTTATAAAAGTAGCTAAAATAGTCATTGGCGTAGTAACTGATGAGTTTTTGGACATAATAGACCTGAATGCACGAGCTATATGGGAGCAAGGAAGGGCTCATTGTGCTCTTATTTCTACACCACAGCCTTTTTACTTATGCCACAGATGCAACTTCGCAAAAGTCAACAGTGTGCGGGGTGTATGTCATCTGTTTTTCCAGGCCCCAGAGGAGTTCTTGGAATGTTTCTTTTTGGTTTAAGCTTACACCACGGGCTCAGCATGGGGGTGCTGTAGGCGGATCTTCCAGGCTTCCTTGGGGTTTGTCCTTTGTCAGGGCTGAACCCTCACCAGTGCTGCATGAGCAGTCACCATAGCCATAGTCACCATAAGCTTAGGCTTACCAATCATTATCGTATATGTTCCCGCCAAAGTTCCTCAGGTTTTGGTGAATCAAATGGGTAAATTTTTTTAAGATCAAATGGTGCTAACCAATCGATATGATCATATTCATCATTGAACCAATTGGAGGTTCTGACAGTCATTCAATCATTAGGGTTAGCCTACTGTGAGGGTCCCACTGACAAAACGTTCCATGGTTGGTATATTGATAAAAAAGTTTTTTTTTTGGGAAACTGTTATGATTATCTGACCCAGCATTTACATTTGATTCTGCTGGGCCTCATCAGTCAGTATTTTTTGAGTTGTCAGATGGCAAAACCATCCCAATACTCTGGACGAATTCTTGTGTTGATAGTGAATTTTGCCACCGGCACTAAATGGGTGGATAAACTTTCTACTTTAGGTTTATCCACAATAAATCCTTAGCCAATTGGAGGTCCACTAAAATGGGTGATTTTTCAGTGTGGTATGCAATAAAAACGCGATTTTCGAAGTACTTTGGGGAAGCATCTGCCTTTGTGGATGCCATTTTTTTGAGGGTGGTACTTGTTGACACACATGTTGGCAACTTAGTATTGCTGTGGGGTTTAAAATGGGCTCTGGTTTCCGCAGCTGAGTCAGCGGGATCCTTGGCAGGTTTTGCCTCCATAATTCAATGATGTTCAATAACTATTCTAAAGGAACTAAGTAAAGTATGATAGCATAATATTTGAAAAAACCAAATGATAAGAAAAGTGTGCTTCCAATGAGGTGTGTTGTATATAAACGCATACTTTGGATATTACATATTGGAGTTGTTAATTGAGGAGGGTCTCCTTATATCTGAAAATTTCAGAATCCAGCAAATGATATGGCTCAGAGCATTGTTAATAAGGGGAATTTATCTCTAACTGCGTATTATTATCCCAAATGTAAGTGGAAACAGCTTATTATAATTTAACCAAATTGGATTTGAGGCCATGCTTCAATACTAGTTGATGTAACACCTCTTGATTGCGAATACCTATCTGGAGGAGGTAATAGAAGGGCAGGATGTATGAACTGACATTGAGAGGGTTTACTTCACTGACCAGCTCATTGCTTGCCAGGGTAGCTAAATCTTAGAGTCTCTGCATATAAAATGGGACAGCGATAGCTTTTGAATGACTGGATCAACTCTCAGTGAAATATAAACCCTCTAAGGGTTGTTTAAAGGTGTCAGCTAAGTTGTTAGATTAGATATAGAACTGACTATAATATGCATAGGTAATTAAATTCAGAGGCAACCCAGAATGCTAAGAATCTTTGGTTGTAAAAATTGTAACTCGATTTGAGAAGTACTAATTCAAAGGTTAATGCTCCTCTCCCTATTTAAGGGAGGGTATTCATTACTATAGTTATCTTTTATTTAACCGAGGTAAGCTGACCAGGGGACAGACATTACCGAAAATATGTGAAACTAAGAGAATAACTAAGAAATATAAAAATTGGGCACCCCAGGGTACTCAAGTTACCCCTGTTGCCAGCGGGACTGCCAGGTATGGGGGTTGGTGCACTACTCCGAGGGGGTTTCCCCTGCTATGGAGCAGGTGTTAAGAAAAGGGTCTGTGTGGAGGAACCAGAGTGGGAACCATGATTCTATGAGCGCTTTTTGTCTTGGTCTCATATATCCATAGAGCCAGGCTTGGAAGTGCTCTAGTAAGTGGACATGGAATCTGTTAATAATCCCATGAATGGTTGGGACCGTGCCCTGGAACGCTTCTAATGCAATTGTGTGTATTGTCCACATTGCAATGGGTATTATTAGGGAGCGGAGGGTAGATGGGATTGGTGACTCGATCTGAAGCGCGAAGATACACTTTGATATCGAGAATTCCTGTTCGTTTTGAATCTTGAGCAGGCGTGCGACTTCCTGCCATATAGCTTTGGTTGGGGGCATGTTTCTAGGCGGTGATGTAGGGATCCCTCCCCTCCACATACTGCACATGTTTTGTGGAGGGAGTTGGAGCGGTCCGCCGTCCTATAGGTCATTCTCAAACAGCGCCAGGCGTTTGCTCTTATCCTTGGTTGTAGGAGTGGGTGGTGTGTCATTTTCCACATTGCTTTAGGTGGAGTTAAATCATAGGGAATGTCCAGCATATCTAGGTATTCTATCCTAGCTATGCTTGGGGTTGTTGCGAGCATATCCCTCTGGGGGTGGTTTTCTGGGTTTCTTAATTTGAATTGGGAGCTGGGTCGTCCCCTTCCCTGTATAGTACCCATGTTCTCTATGGTCCATCCCATATGGCGGATAGTTCGGAGGATATGTTTGAAATGAGGGGAGGTTCCATGCGGACCCGTTGCAGTAGGGTGCTTGGCAAGGTATGAAAGTAGTCTGGGTGGACTATGTGGGTTGGTTAATTTGAGCGCCTGTGAAAAGTAAGTCCTTGCTGCTCTGGACCAATGTTGTTGCGGGAGGTCTGGAGCAAGGATTTCCTTTATCCAGGTACCTAGGATGTGATTGGCTTGTCTCTCAAAATATATTAGTCCCATGCCTCCGCTTGAGCGTGGGCCAAATAGTGTTTCCATCCGTATAGGAGGGTGAGAGCCAGGCCACAGCCAGCCCTGGATAAGCGCGCTAATTGAGGTTATAAAGGTAGGTGAGAAGGCTATTGCATGGGCCTGGTACCACAGTATTGGGAGGATGAGCGAGTTAGCAACTATAACTCGTCCTGTTAGTCCTGGGGTTCTTCCCTTGAGGGAGGCGACGCGTTTGGATACCCGTTGTAACAGGTTACTTTCCATTGTCTCATTAGCATATACCCTGATTCTAGCCAGATCCCAAGGTGTCAGACAGGAGTGGTGGTGGGAGGTGTTGCAAAGGGTAATATAATTGGGTTTTTTCTTCGAGTGTTGGTGTGAGGTTCTGATGTTGTGGCCCAATTGTTTGTGTATTTGCCTAAGAGGATGATTTCTGTCTTCCTTTTGTTGAGCGATGCATTGCTCACCTTGGACTATTCCTCTAGAGTGTGTTCCAGCTGTCGGGCATCTTCATTGTTTGCTATACCTGCTACGCAGTCATCTGCAAAGGCCAGTATCTTGACTGTTGGTTGTCCTTGTGCGGTTATCCCCATGAGACGTGAGTCAGTTACTCAGAGGAGCAGGTCAAAGCTGAAATTGTATAGCAGTGGGCTGATGGGATCCTTTTGTTTGAGCCCTCTGTGTGGTTTAATCTTGTTTGTTAGGAATCCAGGGCCGCATACAGCCATGGTTGCAGATTCTGTTAGGAGCATCGCCCATTTTATGAATCTTGGTGGGAGTTTGAAGGCATGTAGACATTCTTTTAGGTATGGCCAGCTAACACGGTCATACGCCTTTTCCAGATCCAAGAAGACCAGGGCACCAGTTGCTTTGGATTGGCAAATGTTTGCAACAGGGTGAATGTTGTTCCAGATTGAATGCCCTAGTATAAACCCAAACTGGTTGGGTGATAGGGCGTCAGATGCAATTGCGCCTAATCTAGCTGCTAAAATTTTTATTAGAATTTTTGTGTCAGAGTTGGAGAGTGCAATTGGGCGCCAGTTGGCCAGGTCCAACTTGTCACCCTTTTTATACAAGGTTATAACGTAGGATTCATGGCCTCCTGGTAATAGGCGTGTTTCCAACAAACTCTAGTTCATTGACGCCAATAGGAGGGGGGCGATTTGTTGAAAATAATTTTTGTAAAATTCGTAGGGTATCCCATCAGGCCCTGGGCATTTCCTACGTGGTGCACCGCGAATTGTTTCCCAAAGCTCCTCCCGTGTGATAAGGGATAGTATATTGTAATTTGGTGGTGTACTTTGTATCTTGGCAGTTTGAATAAATTCTTTAATTTTTTGTGGATCTGTTGGCATATTGCGATATAATTCGGTGTAATAGCGGTGTACTTCCGCCTTGACCTCCTCAGGGTCAGTTGCCGCGGTGCCATTGGTCTTGCGGACCTGTGTGCATGTGGGCTGGTTTCCGCGGGAGTGGAATTGGCGGAAAAAGTATGTTGAACAGGTTTCGCCTTCCTTTATGAACTTACCTTTGTTCAATACTTTGATTCTGTGTTGGTGTTCAGAGATGAGATTGTTAAGTTGGGCTGAATTTCTGCCCATTTGCGTCCCCAATTAGGGCTATAGCCAGATCTCGGAGTATTTATTTCCAGGTGGTCTAGTTCTGCCAAGGTACGCTTGATTGTGGCTGTGTCTGCGGTGTACTTGCGTGATGCAATATGTTGGGTTTTGTTGATTAAATCTTTTTTGAAATTTTTCTCCATGTTCCGATGGGATCTGAAGTGAATGGGGCTGTGAATTCTGGGTTTGTAGCCTTGTTTTCAACCCAGTCAGATATCTCAGGCAATCTTATATTTTCTGGGTGAAGCTTTCTCCAAGGCGACACCTGTGTGTGGGATTGGGTTGGTGCTAACTGCACCATAACTAATTGGTGATCAGAAAAATTGATCTTTTTTGTTGTAAATTTGGAGATTTTGAGTGGTGGGATTGTGAGATGAGGATGTGGTCAATACGACTCATTGATATGAGCAGTCCCTCACGTATATTGGGTCTTGTCATATGGGGAAGGATTGGTGAATTGGGAGGAAGAGCATCCTGTAAGCCAAGGACGCCTTCATTGTGCGATATTCAATGTGTCCAGGTGGGTATCCCCTGGGATTAGGCCATCGATCTGTATTGGGGTTATCCCAGCAGTTGAAATCGCCTAACATGATGATATCTGGTGGGAGGGTGAGGGTAAAAAATTTTTCAAACTTTTTTTTTCTCTCAGTTGCAGTGCACGGTGCATAGATACATGCTAACAAAATTATTTCATCTTGGCATGTGATTGTTGCTACCAGGACTTGACCATGCAAGTGTGATGATAAATTTGTAATTTTAAATCTTTTGTTGTTTTGGAATATAACCCCACAGTGAGACGTCCATACTGATTGTGATGGTGCGACCCTGGTTGACCAGGATTCTTCTTCCCCTTGTAGGCAGTAGGTTTCTTGGATGGCCAAGATGTCTACAAGAGGTTTTTGCAGGAATGCCAGCTTTTTGGCTTGGGACGTATGAGCCCTGGCTCCCATGATATTTAACGTCCCTATTGACACTGAGGTGCCCGTGGCGCCTCAGGAGCAGTTGGGAGGACCCTCTGGTCCTATCCCACTGTGGCTCATTTTGGCCATGCTCCGCGTCTGTACTCCAACTCTTTCACTGCCATTGTTGGTTCCCTTGATCTGACCCAATGATTCAAGGGAATTGCGGTTTTTTGCATTTTCATCAACTTTTCCTGCACAGGTCTCATGTTGATTTGATGCGGGTTGTTGATTGGATTTTATATTTTTGAGGTTCAACTTTGTTGCATTGTGCATCGCACTTTCACCCAAATTTCGGTTGCATTGTTCCTCAGTATGTGCATGACTGATGACGCTTTGTGGATCAGTCTGGTTACTGTGAAAATTTTCGACCTGGGCATATTGTTCTGATTGGTTGGTTTGGTGAATATCTGAAATATCCTCCTGAATTTGCCCATGGTTAATGGAGGATTCCGCATGTGCCGCCGCTTCAGCCGCTGCTCTCTTGTGGGCTTTTTGAGCTGCTTTACGCTGTTAACTTGTAACTGGGTCCACGATGGAGTATAGTCCATCTTCACCCCAGCGGAATGGGTGGTGGCCATCAGTCATTTTGGCGAATTTTTCATTATCTTCGTCCATAGCTTCTTCACAAAAATCATTTTCCATTAAGCCCTCTTTTACAGGGCATGCATGTTCCTTGTGGCCCAGTGAGCCACAGTGGTTGCAAATGGGTGGTGCGCGTTCCAGTGTAACTCGGAATGCAGCGGACTGGCCCCCATCTGCAAAGTGAAATTCTGCTGCACGGGGAATTCTGGATAAATCCTCTTCCACTTCTGGGAAGGAGTTGATTACAGTGTTAGCTTTGCCCATGCACAGGTCAGGTATTAAGCGAAATTGCTGTAATTCGAGTTGTTGGATTTCTCTGTAGGCCACAAGACCTTTGTGGAGCTCCTCCTTGATTACCTTATGAGGAAGGTTAGTGGGGAGCGAGTCAAAGGAGATGAACAAAGTTTTCACTTTGTTCCATCTGGTGCGCGCGGTGCGCACAATTTTTTGCCCTCAGGGAGGGCAATTTCCACCCAGATTTTTTCTGCGGCATCAACTTCATCAGCTGTTTTGAAACCAATATCAATCCAGCCGTGACCCATGTTGTTGGTGGCTATGTACACTGCATGAGGGAAAAGTGAGGGCTGTGCCTCACATGTTTTCTTCCACAGGGTCAGTGACTCATCCCCAAGGAAGAGTCTGATCCTGTGTTCCACCTTTGACAAAGGTTGGTTGAATTGAATGTACATGTATTGCGCGTGCTTTACAGTAGGTACCATAAAACCAGATGGTGTCTGAGTTTGCGATTTCTTTGCAGATTGGGTTCCTGGTCCCCCTCCAAGGCGTTTCTTGCCCTTAGTTGCACTTTTAAGCGCACCGCTTGCCGCGACGCTCGCCCATGTTGTATTATTTTTGTTATTAAAGTCACCCATCTTTCCTGTGTGTTATTATCCAAATTTGCTGTTTGAATCAAATCGTAGTAACTAAAGTGATTGTTACAAGAAAGAAAAGCGCTCTATTACTATAGTTATCTTACAGGGTTTGTATATTTATGCTTACACTAGGTTAAAACTGGGCCCCTTGTAGTGAGAACAACATTTTGGTTTTTCACAGGGATAAAACCAGATTCTAAAAAACTTGGTGCCCAGAGTAGTAGTTTACAGAAGTATTATTGTCCTTTGGGATAAAACTGAATAGTGGAATAGCTGCAGGGAGAAGATAGTGATGTACTTTCACTTCTATAGGGTCTATTATGTTGGCAACTATCCTGGGTTATGCTAATTATTCTTATAGCTATGTAAAGGGAAACAAAATAAGTATAAACTTGATAGTAGAAAAAATAGAATATATCTATTTGTTAAAAGTTCCTGATATATATGATTTCTCAGTGACCTTTGGCAGATAGGACGCCTAAGTCCTTATTATTCAAGATCTTCACTCCTCATCCAATAAGGAGGAAAGCCATGGTCATTTCTTTTTGAGACTTGTGGCTTGTCATCTGCCCATTGTTATAGGCCTCTAAGGTTGCAATCCTGGATTTTGGGATAGAGTTGCGTTAAGCGATGATTATTAACCCCCTTTATTAATCCTTGCCAATTAATAAAGGTGCTTATTAGGCGAAATTCTATCCAATTACTGAAAGCTCACTTCTGGGGGAGAACGGTCAAATGGTTTCTCAATCCAATTTCTAGTATTTTTCAGAATGTCCTTCAGTACAAAAGCCGACACAGATGGAGACTCAAGTATAATCTGATCTGTTAGCACTGCTAATAATATTACTTTAGTGCAAAAAGTCAAAAGAAGTTTTATTTTGAAAGTAATCAGCAAACCTGCTATAAGTAAAAAAGCTATCTGATAGGACTAACCCTAAACATTAGAGCTACATTAGGGTGAGACATAAGCTTATCTATTGCATTAAGGCAAATATTTCTGTCAATGTACAAGGCTGGAGAAAAAGTGTTTTAATCTACTAACAAAATGCTGAATTTAGTTTTATTTTTCACTTAGAGTAACTTTTGAGTGATTGTAATTAAAAAGAAGTGAAAACAGCCTAAGAAGCCTACGCCTACCTCCCCCATTCAATCCCTAATGACCTCAGATTCTCCGCCAGTTGCTCCCATGTAGGGCAGTGGTGAAACCCCACCCAGAATTTTTTGTCTGTCGGGAAAACGCGCTCATACTGGTTCATACAGTCCCACTAAATCATTAGGTTGGTTTATTCAGCCCAAAAATTTCGCCATCCACCTGGCACATGCCCAGCCAGTGCTCTCACAGCCCACTCGTTCTCCTCTGATCCCAGCTGCATTTCAGCCTTTGTGTTGAATATGGGAAATTATTTCCATATGCAGAGAAATCCATTATTGACTTGGCCAAGGCAGTGATGCTGCCGGCCAGTTTTATAGATTTCTTGCCCCTATAAGGAGTATTTTGATCTAGGCTCCAACTGTGAAGCTGACGCCGCTACTGCAGCCACCGTACCCTAGTTTTCCAGGGC
Source organism: Massospora cicadina (assembly GCA_022478985.1). Lineage (NCBI taxonomy): Eukaryota > Fungi > Entomophthoromycota > Entomophthoromycetes > Entomophthorales > Entomophthoraceae > Massospora > Massospora cicadina. The sequence goes on from JAKSZP010001536.1 coordinate 128,017, forward strand.
ACCCCTATCCCCACAATGCGCACCTGGCTCCCCACCAACAGCGCTATGGTGGTTCCGTTTGCAGGGTTGCCCACTCACTTTCCCCCTGTGGTGCTCCCTCAGGAGTTAATGAATGGTTTGACCGCGTAAGGATCCAACCTCATCCTTCAGTTTGTGGTCCCCAAGGGGGATGCTCACCTTGTTGAGCCTTGGGAATTTGCTGCAATTGCCCAAGATTTTAATAAAATTTCTTAGACAATTCCCCCCACGCCGCCATGCCCTCTGCCTCTGACCACCCATTCTGGGTCCGCATCAAGGCCGGGTGGACCATCTGCCCATCCTGCTTTGAGTTGGATCACTCAAAGTGTAAATGCCCCTCTCTTGATGCTTCTGCTGGACCTGCGTTTTTTCCATCTAGCCCCCAATTAGCCACACACCTCACTGCCTTTCCAATATGGGGTAAAATCCTTCCCCCTCTCCTTAAAGCCTGCTGCCACTACGGTGCCTGCAACTGCCAATCAGCCTCCTCCTCAGTCCAGTGCCACCTGCACCTCAACCAATCAAGAATTGGCTTTGACAACAGTTCGATCCCACATTATTCTTTAAACCACCAGTCACAGCCCATCAATTCAATAACCCCAATTTCCAATTTGACTTGAGCCCATGGTCTTCATTAGATGAAACTGATGAAATGGGCAAAGTAATTGAAGACTCAAGAACCCAAATTGAAGAATTTATAAAGTACAGCTCCCCATTCAAATCCCTAGGCATTTTTACGCCCCCTGACTGAACGCCTCTGTTTTCTGCTCTGACAACCAGCTTGCTATTGCTGCAGCTGAAAACCCAGATAATACTGACATCTGTGAAATAGTCAATTTGTCAACAGTGATACTTGCCAAGGCTCTCTCTCCTCCCATTATTTCTCTTATTATAGCCCCACAGGGCAAAAGTGTCCTCCTAAGCCTCCACAAACAAGCAAATGCCGCCATACAATAAGTTGCTATTGCTTCGCAGGCCAAGACAAAATACCTCCCACACCACTGTAGCTTAATTATCCCATCTTCCTTCCATCTGCATTCATGTGGAGACCTGCTTTTCCAAATACCTTGGTGCAATTTTTGATGCAGGTAATCTTGATGACATGCCAACCATCAGCCAACTCGTTCCCCATGTCACTGATCACCCCACATCATTGCTCTCTGCCTTGGCCCTCAATCTTGCCTATGAGGAGGACACCAATCTCAAGGATGAGCCACCCGATCCCCCTTCCCCTTCCACCATGGTAGGTTGAGTAACTCGTTGCTGTCCCACCTGGTTGGTTGTATTCTTATTTAGCTGTGTTTCACAGCTCATTTTGGGTGGTCAATTAATCTGTTCAGGTAGGCCTGTTAGTTCTTTTTTCTAGCTCTTCAAGCTTTGGTAATGTCCATCCCCTGGTCAGTATACTTCAAAGAAATGTAAACAAAATGCTGAAATTTTTGATTTAAGTGTCATACATGGGCAGCAAGTACAGGTAATACAAGAAGACATAGTCGCTTAAATAACTCAACTTAAAAAATCTTTTGAATCAACTAGTTTTTTAGATTAACTTTTGCTGTGGTAGTTGTAATTTAATGAAATTTCTTGAAATGGAATAATTTCTCAGATGAGATTATAATTTATATAATTAACTTAGCTAGATGTTCTATTATTTTATTTATTTGAGGCAAGATGACCAGGGGACAGACTTACAAAAAGAAAGAAAGTAAACGTTAACATGAACCCTGAGCAGGGTTACTCCATCATAGAAAGTTTTTCCACCTCTGGATTGGGACACATATTTTCTGGTTACGTCCTGTGTAAGGTTTTTGTGTTATTAGACCTTCTAACTGCTAATAGCTTTATTTGGCTGGCACCCTGATTGATGTGCAAAGGACAGGAATTGAACCCACAACCTTAAGGTTGGTAGCCATACGACCTACTGACTCGCTTTCCACCCCTAGCTAGATGTCCTTTTAAATTTAGATAAAACATGTTTTGCTTTAAGCGAGTTGTAGAATATTTATAAGGTTGACAGACAAGAAAAAAGGATGTAGGTGAAAGTAGAGCTAGATGCTGATTGGCAAGATGAACAGATCCTCAGCTTTAATGACTTATTCCATTTTAGTTGTAAATTACTATTACAAAAAATATGCGCTTACATGAGAAACCATAACTAAACAGAAAGTTTTTTACTTTAATGAAAGGCATTGTATAACTAAGACTCTAATAATATAAGATTCCCACTACAATTGGAGGAGCAAGATATAAACATCCATTTTTGATTTTCTAAGACGTCAGTGATTAAAATATAATTCTACTAACATCCAAATACCCAAGCTTTACTTCAGTGGTTAATAAAGATTTATAATATGTTAATTAATAGTTTGCGAAATTTAAAGCATGAAATCGTTTTATTTGGAAATTGTCAAGAGAGTGTCTATAACTCTCAAAAACCCAGCGTGGTGGTTCTTGGTGCACAAGACCAACTCAAGGAAACAAGTAATTGTCATGATAATAAAAATAGCCCAGCAGTGGGTGCTTGAGCTAAAGAGGCTTAGGGCGAGGGTGTTAAGTATGGTAAGAGTAATAATGAGTCAGATCATCTGAAAAACGTGGCCGTGCCCCAGAGGGATGTTACTAGCCAAGTTTGGTACAGTAGTAGGGTGCACTGGTGGCTGGGTTTGGAGGGAACCTGGTAGGACCAACGGTGTACCTGAAGCTTTGATAATTTATATGAAATAAACCAGCTCACACGTTGCAAAACCTCCTTGAAGAGGTCCAAGCACAGGTGCACCAAAGTCAACATATGTAAAACGTAAAATAACGGTGGAGCTTATTGGGGAAGATGACCAATGAGAAACATTGGTCTTGAGTAAAGATACTTAAGTTAGCTTGGGGAAATTTTGGATTAGTGGAAGTGGACCCAAGCCTAGGTGCACCAATAGGCACATGCTCCATCTGAAAGGGTCACATACTTCAAAATCAATTTTACTCTAGTAATTAACTGAAGTTAAATCCAAACCAAGCTCATAAATTTTAAAATGGAATGAAAAAAACCCCCATTCCCTGAATAACTAAATTGTCCATTCTCTTTAGACTTGAAACTTGTTCGTTTTAACCCTAGGGCCAAAACATGGGGCTGGGCTTTAGGCACATCACTTGTATCAACAATGGCGTCGCCTGTACCAGCGTTGATCCAAGGTGTGTTTGAGATCCAGAAGGGCCTGAAGTTTCACCTTCTGAACCTCCTGCCGCCCAGCCTTGTCCCTAATGTTGATCCCTCTATAGGGTCATGTAAACATTATAGAAATCTGAAGAGCAGCAAATGAGATAGAAAATAGCTTTAATGACAAGTAAAAAAAATAATTTTTTTTGCATTAGATATAGATACTCATGTGTTATACTCTAACAATGGTCATGTAGTTAACCAAAGCATTTTTTTATATCTCCACCCCTATAATTTAAATGTACATATCCAAGCAACTGAATTAACTAACCGTTTACTGTTATATAATCCTCCAATTAAGCGCAGATGACTTCCATGTAAGCCACATTCCTGGGATTTCACTCAGTCTGGATGATGACCAGGACGTCAGGTGATCTGAATCTGTAGCATGCCACATACAACTGGACACAAGAGAAACCTCAATACCCAGATCCATGCCAGTCACATTTAAACTCTGACTCTGTTCTTAGTTGATTTTTATACATAGCTGATCTTAATTGGGAATTGCAGACGTTTATACCATAAGTAGTAGTATTAATAGATTATATTAATGCGGGTAAAAGACAAGTTCTCCTTTGACAACGCCTGACGATGTTATTTATTCAAAACTGTTCCTGAATAGAGCCTTCACCTGAAGCCTAGTTTTATTGCACAGCTCTGGAGATTATAGGTTGCGCAATAGCATTGTTGGAATGACAACCTTGAAGTAGAGAATATGAGATGGTAATTTTGTGTGGGTCAAAGTATGCAAGAACTCCATAGGATAGTTATAGCATTATCTACCTTTGACACATAATTTACTAACTCATACCTCTATGCTTATTTGGCAACTTCTCTGTTGGGATGTTGTTGATACTGTATGCTAAGAAATTTGTAGAAATGAGAATCTTTCTCTCCTTCAGCCAAGAATCCCAATAACCTACATTATGATAAAATGTGTTATATAATCTGTCAGTTTTTGTTTTCTCATATTTTCCACACCATAGCAAAAGTTTCTAGGAATGTTTATTCTTCCATTCTCATCAGACAGCCTGCAATCACTAAATTTGAGTGTAAGTTGGAAAACTCTTTTTCCCTCAAGTTGCCTTGGAGGTGGAAACGCATGGTGATTTTTAAGGACAGGACATTGACTTTAGATCATGAATAGTATGATTTATTACAGGCCTAGACCACATCTTCACGTGTCTACCGTGGTACCACAAGTAAGTTCTGTCTGAACCATTTTCCAGAACATTATCACTCCACACAAAGACGGTAAGGCTTCTTATGTCATGGGGTATCCTATCAAGAGGCTCAACTTCTCAAACTTATTAAGTAGGTTTTTCAAAGCACCTAATATTATTCATTAATTAAAGATGTTAAAAATTGCAGAAATGGAGTGATTCAGGATGAGAAGCAACTTGAAGGCAAGTGAACTTTTCTGACTACATCAGGTAAGTTAAATGAAATTCCTGAGGAAGCAACTGATGTAATTAATTTTGATCAATCATCATTTTATATTTTTTACTCAATTAATTTTACTAATACTTAAATAAAGGGTTTGTTTGTTACTATTTTATCTACGGAAAACGTTTTATATATAGTTGCTGAAGTTGTATTGAATTACTAACAGCAACCTTGGCTGCTTCCGTCAGATTATTAATAAATATGCAGAAAATCAAATCATCACTCCCACCAGTACAGCTCAATCCCCTTATACTTATTTACCTTAGTCTGCGGCCTCTGATTTTTGTATCACACATCAGTTACTTACTATTCATTATTTTTCACTGTACTAGAGTAAATAATGTCACAAATTAGGCTTACAGTTATTCTCCTTGGCTTTTCCACCAGAGTTTTATTCCTAATAGGCTGACTACTATTACAATGATATATCACAAATTTACTGCCTTAGCGTCCCTGTATTTATCTAATTTATGATTAACCCAAAATCCTTAGTGCTTTTCCAATGTAAAATATACCAATGGGAATTAGAGACTAGAGGAGCATATTTGAAGGTATACTACTATGAGGAGGATCTGTTTTTATGTTAGCTGTTGGTAAAGCCTACCAATAGAAGGAGACTATACCTTGCAAAGCCCCAAAGCTACTGTCTGTAGTCAATACTAAAGTGCGCTTACTATTTAAAGTTTTTAATAATCCCTATTTGCGCCAATACAGAGGTTTCCTTTGTGTTTTTCGAGGACGCTGTCTTCATTCATTTACTTGTATTTGTGTTCTTAACCTGTGTACTTTATATATGACACCCCTGTGCTGATCTCGACATATGATTCTCAATATAGAGGTTTACATATTCATTTACCTATTATTAGAAACAATTAAATGAGTTCTAGTAAGAATTAATTGTCTGCCAATACAGCGCAACATGTGGACGTGGATGCAGCTGACTCTGTTACCTAACATAATTATAATTGTCTATTTGTCCCCTTAGTGAAAACTGAATTGCCTTTAAGGCCATTTCTTTAATATTTTAACTTGAAATCTCCGAGTTTCCACAGTTGAAACTAATTTTGGGTATTCCTAAACGCCAATTTGCCGGCTTTGAGAAAAAATTCAGATGAAGTTACTATTTTAATCTTCAATAATAGCAGAAACATTAAAGATCTTCAGATGTTAGTTCACTCTCAAGGACAAGAGAGAAAGGAGTTAAAGTTTCAATTTGTGACAGCAAATTAGAAATTTAAACTAGTTTACAAAAGTTTATGGCGGAATGCCAAAATTTCAAATGTGTTAAAATCAATTTCAGTGGGAGTTAATGCCTAATTGTGTTAGCTCTACCATTGGTTTGGCATTGGTGTTCAATGATAACAACGATGAGGCTCCATTGGTGGCTTCTTCTCTTTCAATTAAATCTTCCACTTCATCTGCTCCATTAATTCAAAGTACTTTTGTTCTTGCACCTTAAGATGGTACCCCTGAGGTTCATTTAGAATCCTGATAGCCTTTGTGCCCTTATGCATATGGGTGCCATTTTCTATTTATTCTGGTTAACCTACCCAAATTTTGATATAAGTGGTTATGTACATAACTTTATTGCTTTAATTGAATTATGAAAGAAGTGTGTCTATGAGACTATAAAAGTTGACAACTTTAATAGATTCCCTAGACTCAGTAAATTTGGTTTTTTACATTGCCTAAACTACAAGAAGTATGGTTATCTTATTGCAACCCCATAGCTCTGCTTGTGAAAGAGTTTGGTGGAGAGGAATAAATGATACTACAAAAGTTTTGTCCTTGATTTTAAATAAGGACAGATTTGATAAAGCTATTACTGAATGGTTTTATTATGAGGCTCAAGTTTTTATATGGAGACATGATAATAAATTAACTTTGATTCTCGGATAGTCTTCATCACATCTGCAAACCCTATGGAACTTTATCAGTTTCTGATCCTTGCTTTGATGAGTAGCATGATATTATCCATATGGTGAAGTATCTCCGCTGATATGCCGCCACTTTTAAGGTGTCTACCCCAAAACGTTCAGGGTTTTGCAACCCTCCCAATAAGTTCATCTCCCTGAAGCAACAATTTACTTGGCCTTTTCAGCTCACTTTGATAGGACTGAATACATCAAACAAATTCCTTCTTTGTAAAAACTAGGGCGTTATGTAAAACATTGCCCTATTCTGTGCTTAAACCCAAGATTCATTCTGGAAGCCTGAGAATTAGATAAATCTGGAAAAGATAAGGCGGAGTAGAGCTGTAATTTTCTACTTTCACCCCATCTAAAAAGATCCCAGTTAAGAAAAACACCTCAAACAACATTCCATTGTGAAAATTTTTGATGATGACGCCCCAACTTCGGCGTTTTACCAAGCTATAATGTATGATATGGTACTGTTATCATAAACTCACAGAAAGAACGCAAGTCCAAGTTGGCACAGGAATCTTTTTGAAGCCATATGTCAACAACTGGAACAACAAGAGCTTATGGCCACCTTTGGTGATACTTCTTAAGCTAGATGGGGTCCAGGTGGCCATACACCTTGAAACTTTAAGAGAATTGAGCCTGTTTTTATTTACTGACCTACAATAATATTTAGGGCAATCTAACACTCTATATGTTAACTTTTTCAATATGGCAGATTCTTATCATGCTGAATGCACAAATATGGATATTATTTCTAATAAGCTTAAAGTAAATGATATCATGGACATTGGGGGAACCAATTAATATCTTGCCTCCAAATTAGTAAAAAAGCTTGGTCTTGCTCTGGGATTATAACCATCACAAAAGTTATATTTCATAGGGCCCCCAGATGACAATTTTCTAGGAGCATATGGATCACTGCCGCTGCGGTTCAGTTCACTAGTGATGTAGCTCCAGCTATAGTGTTACCAAGTCAAGGTTAAGCCTCTATCATTGAAATCTTTTTTATGAAGACTTATGTAATTAAGCTTCTTTTGGAGAAGATATTAGAAACATTGGGACAACACCTTCCACTTTACTAAAGTTGGAAAAGCAAGGGCTTTGCGCCTAAAAAACAGGTTTTGTTAAACTTGCATATAAAGATGGTTTAGTGCCTATTAGTTATCGGCGGATTTGTGGTCAAATTCAGCAACTTCCCTCTCAATTTATGAAATACAGGGGCCTTCCGCTGAGGGCAATTGTAATTTAACCATTCTGATGGGCCAACAACTTATAATTTGGAATGAATTTAGCTTGAAAATCCTAAGGGTTATTGGACAAAATATTGCACCGTTTTGTTGCTCTAAGTTGAAACCTGTCACTGCGCCTAAGATTATCATTTTACCCATGGCGAAATTCTGATCCTACTGGCTAATCTATATACATACCCTCATCAGATAAAGTGACTTCAGATTGTTGCTTTTGTGCATCTTTTACAAGTTAAATAAAATAAAAACCTATGATTTTAATAACCTCAAAGAACTTGCCTTTGTGACGAAAAATAACAGTCTGCTTGTTTGCTGGTAGCTCAAGAAAGCCTTTCAAGGTTAATAAAGAAGGAGAAGAACCAAGACTTGGCCTTTATTAAATACACAGTTAGATTTTTGCCAAAGATGATTTTAGTTTGAGTTGTTCACACAAGATTGATACAACAGATTTATATCTGAAATAATATGCTGATTTGCCTCTGACTTATTAAGCACTCAAAAAGTGGTGAATGAAGTAATGAATAAAGAGGAGAATCAACTTGTGCAGCAGGGGATGTTAATGCCCTCCAAAAGTCCTTGAGCCGCTCATTTCTTAAGGTAGAAAAGAAGGATGGATCAAATTACATGATAATAGACTACTAAAATTTTAAATATTAAATTTTATTTGGGGAAGGCTGACCATGGGACGGATACTTCCAATAAACACCAACAACAAAACACCAAGAAACATAGGGGCATCCCAAAGGAGACGAAGCTACCTTCTGTTGCTACCAGGATTGCCAATGGAAGGAAGAGGGGGAGTGTCAGTGGAGGCCTGGGCCAAAACTGAACACGCATGAAGGAAATGGTCCAATGATAGGAACCATATGGGGAACCAGGATGAAACCAACTGGCGGTGGAGGGATGGCAGGTGGCCAAACATCCAAGCTTGGAAGTGATCTGTAAGGTGAGATTGGAAGCGACGCATAGCTTTATGGAGGGTTGTGGTAGTGTCAGAAAGTGCATTAAGGACAATAGTGTGGATCGTCCTTAGTGCTTTTGCAACAATTAAGGCGCTAAGAGAAGGGTGGGTAGGGGAAGTCTTGTGAAAGGCGAATATGTTCTTAGACATGCTGAAAGTCTGTACTTGCTCCTGGCAAAAGAGGCGCATACCATCTCGCCAGATCTCCTGTGATGGCGGGCAATCTACCAAGTGGTGGACTAATGACCTGTATTGACCACACAATGCATGAAGACTGGGAGGCATTGGACCGCTCAGCAGTCTGGTACACCTTTCTCGGGCATCTCCACACATGGGCGCGAATCTGGGATTGTAACAGAGGATGATGTGTGTATCACCAAATGTCCTTATGGTTCTCCTGAGTTTATGGGATGTCCAGCTTGTCAAGGTAGTCTACACGGGCAATGATGGGGGGACATGGGGTACCAGGTTGTTTAAAACGACTTGCCCACAGACTTCTTGTTTGAAATGGAGAGTAGGGCAACCCCTCTGGGCGGTGTGTCCACTGATGCTGATTCTCCACTCAGCGCTCTGCTTTAAGAGAGGAGAAAACAATTGAAGTGGGGTGGCGTCCCATGTGTGCCCACGGCAGAGGGATGGGAGGC